>CAVNYN010224426.1:52235-70798 GCA_963692815.1 Nyctanthes arbor-tristis
AAAAAAAAAAAAAAAAAAAAAAGAAAGAAAAAATACTGTTGCCAGAAAATGGCAAGATTTCTGATCTCTTCTAAATTTTTGCTTTAACTATGGTAATATCTACACAATTAATTACTCCCTTGTGCATAATTCGTTCTAGTACATGATGACAGATCAAAAGGCTTCTGTTCAGTTCAATTGCTGAAGCTCAACAGTAATAATTAATTAATTATTATTATTTATCATTTACAATATAAGAACCCTACATATTTTAACACAGCTACTAAAAGACAAGTTAGTTAGGAGGCAGACCCAGCAGCATGTTACAAGTTAACATCATAAGGTGACTCCAGGCTGTCTTTCACAGGCCAAAGAACAGTAATTCATGATATTTTTGTCATTCCAGGTAAGGGAAATCCAACAAGCAACCAACAAAAAAAAAAAAAAAAAGAAGAAATAAATAAATAAATAATCAAAATAATAGTAAAGGTGCTTTGACAAACGTTTATGGGTAAGCTTAAACCGGCCAATAGGCAGCCCAGCCATCCACAATAGCACAAGTGCTAATTCCATAAGGTTCCAGATTTCCAGGCACAATTTCATTTCATTTCATTATAAAATAACAAAAAGATTACTCCACGCCAAAGTCAACTATTTCGTCTATGCTACTCCAACATATATCATGGAGGAAAAATCATACTTAATTTCAGATTGATAATGAAGTGAATTAATAAAAACTGAGGTTCAGATCTGTACCTTTACTTCTTCATATAATTTCTTTTCCCATGCCAAAAGACGTTCTAAAGTTGAACATAGGCTCTTTGGACCTCCTGGCTGATCAAGGGAACTGGGCTCCAGACGGTATTTAACAGCCAGAGGTGGTTTTGAAGTCCAGCTGGAGCTCAAGTTACTCAACATTCCACTTGAATGATAGAGTGTTTCTGTAACACCAGATAGAATCAATTATTATTATTTCCTGAACCATCCCATTGCTCTATATTTGAGAAAATGGCAAAATCAAACAATACCACTTAATTCAAAACAACACAAATTTCCTTTTCACTGAAATACTGAAAAATGCGGGCTAATTAACATTAAGATTCAGCTCAATATTCATAAAAAAAGTTAAGAATTTCATCTCCAAACCACAAGAAAAGTAGCAGCTTTTTAATTTTCTAAATTTACCTTTCAGTTCCAGGAACATAATATTCAATTTCAGATTTCAGAGGATAATCACTGTTAATTCAAGAACCAGTACTAACACTTACTTTTCAACTGCTTGAAGCTTCGATCAAGCTGAGCTCGCCCTGTCTCCAGCATCTCAGATACCTGCTCACCAGCAGAAGCAGCCTTATCAAAATATTCCCTCAGTGCTGCCACAATTTCTACCAAATCCTTGTGCCTCACCACAATCCTCCTGTCAGAATTCATTCCTTCATCATTCCTATTTCCCCAACTAACCGATGACTTGCTATCATCCGAGGAAATCTTCTCAGATTTGCTAGAGAGCTTGGAATTCAAATTCGTATTGGAGTTCCCCATAGCAGCACCAGCAGCCTCATTTTTCACTGACCCATAATTCCATTGAGACCCAAAATCAGATCTGGACTTCAGATCCTCCTCTTCATCCTCATCAGACGAGCTCGTTGTATTCGTATAATGGTCATGGTCCCCCCATTCACTACACTGCACTTCTTCTCTCTCCGTCTCCTCTTCGCTTTCCCAGCTTTTTAGATGGTGGCCCTTCTTTTGAACCGGTACAGGGCCTTGTTTTGGATGATTAGTTACATAGCTGTTCCTACTGTCCGAATACCGCGAATAGGACGCGTGACTGGATGCTTTGTCATCGAATTGCTTCTTGTGGTTGCCGCTGCTAAATGGATTTTGATAATTGTCACTCCGATCATGAATATTAGAATGCGATGTATAGCTTGATTCTCTGTCATCATTATCATGATCATTCTTGTATCGATCATCACCGGAATCGTCGTCTTCTTGAGTGATTCGGGGTGTGCCTTTGTTGTTCTGAAGATTCTGGAAGTATTCCGAGTCGGGAGGGGATGGGGGAGGGTAGAAATTCTCCCAATTCCAAACCGAGGAAGCCTGGGAGGGGGTGCTGGAGTAAGTGGAATTCGCTCTGGCGTGATAAGTAAATTTTTCCTCGAAATTATGCGGCCGTGGTGGGGAGGACGAGAAGCTGGAGTCTGACAGAATATGAGGCAATTTAATTGGTTTTTTCCGGCGCGGAGCCTGCGGCTGGTGGTAGCGTTCGGTGGAGGCAGTGGACAAGGGCGGCGGCGGTGGAGAGGGTTGGACAGATGGGGAAGGAGAGGGGATGTGGCGAGGAAGAGGAGGAGAAATAAAAGTGGGTTTCGAAGTGTTGGTGGGGGTGGCGCTGGAGATGGAGGACGGATTACGGATGAGAACCGCTGGAGTGTGGTCGGAAACGGCAAGCGGCTCACCAGAAGCGAAAGTAACAAGAGCAGAGCCAGTGATGCGAAGGGAGCGGACGTAATCGGAGTGAGCGGCAGCCAGATGGTGCCTGGCGTACACGGCCCCCTTCATCAGTCGACGCCGCTCCTTGCATCGCCGCACCGTATCCTCGTTATCCAGCTTCGACACCGTGCACCCCATCTCAGGGTAAACAAAAATAAAAAGAAAAAATCAGAAAAGATTGGAAAGTCAGATACAGCTAAACCAGGGTGGAGTATGGGTGGCGCCCCCCTTTGTCTTTGTGAATGAAAAACTAAAGTAATAGCCGGCGGACGGACCGGCGGCGATGGTGGCGGAGGAAGGCGGACAGTTGATGTCCCATCCGTGTGCTTTTTTTTTTTTTTTTCCACTCACTGATTTCACTGGACAACTCCTGTCTTCAGCTCACTCTCTCCACTACTTAAAAAAGATACTATATTTTATTGATAATTATTTCTTTTTTTTTTTATTTTTTAAGGGGAAAATATTTTAATTTTTTTATTATTATATAATATTTACACACTTCACAGCTGACATAGATATGATTCTAGGTAGACATAATAAGCCGTCATGAATAACTGGCACATGTACCGTAATTTTATTGAATGATGATTATATAAATACAAAATATTATTTATCACTTAATAAAATTATACGACATTTATAATATAATGGCACTTATTATTATGTCACTCTTTTATATTTCTATAGAATTTTTGTGATTATTAAATTAAATTACTATAAATGTCAGTTGCTCATATCATTCTTTTATATTTCCATAGAATTCTTGTGATAATTAAATTATTACTATAATAAGTTACATTTTTCTAATTTATTATAATGTGTTTTTTGGGAAAAAAAATCTTGTAGAAAAAATGTGTGGATAGGAATCTGTTCATTCAATTGACGAAAGATAAAAGAAGTTGTATAGAACACATACAAGAACCAGTTATCATAATAAATAGGGGCCACATTCTATGGTATCCACAATGTGACAATTCTCATTGAGTGTGTTGGGCCTATTCCTTCAACGTGTCTAATGAGGGTTGTCATAGTGGACATTTGACACCAATAGACTCTATAGGAGGACTAATAAGTTGGGTTAATTGCACTTAACGTTACTAACATTTTAAATATTTATAGATCACATCTCTAACTTTTAATTTTCCTTCTGGGGGTCTCCAACCTTTAATTAAATCTTAGTTTAGTTCTTTTTGACGGAAAACGTCCAATTCCTCAATTAAGTCGGGGGAATACTTGGCAAAATATAAAAAATAAATATTTTAATTTTAAAAAATAAAAGAAGAAGCAGCAACCATTTCTAGCAACCTCTTTTTTGTTGGGGGGGGGAGCTTCTTTTTTTTTTAAAATTAAAATATTTATTTTTTATATTTACCAAAAATAACCCCGACGGGCGAATTAGACGTTTTCTGTCAAGAGAGACTAATATGGGGATCTCATTAAATGTTGACGACCTACAGAAAGAAAATCAAAGGTTGAGGACGTGAACTATAAATACTTAAAAGGTTAGAGACGTTAAGTGTAATTAACCCCAATAAATATGACAAAATTCTGGTACTTCATGCATATTATATTTCATTTTTTTAAAATAAAATTATTAACTGGCGTACACATTTATAAGATCCAATTTATTATTAAATTGAAACCCTTAAACACACCTATGAATTCTTGATTTACCATCACACAATGTGATCTTTGCTAGCTAATTTTAGTTCCTTTAGCGTTTTGTTTGTTTTTCCATTTATTTATCTATCAATTTGTTAATTTACACTTCCAATCAATTTTAACCCCACGTGATGCTGAACTCGTTACTCATACTTCCGTTCACTGAAAAATTTCAGGTGAGGTCTTCAATCTTTTTAAAAAGTGCATCTTTTTAAAAAGTGCAATCGGGTCTTTAAATTTTTTCTAATATTATTATTTTAATTTTTGACACAGAAGTCCTTTGTGATATTTGAGATCATTTGACAGCACCATTTGTGATTATTGCTGCCATTTTGAGACAAAACAAAATTGGTGATTTGCTGGATCTTGTAGTGTCATATGTGAATTTTTTATTTAATAATGGTAATGATAACTGTCTTATGTGGTGATTGTATTAATAATTGCAAATAGGATTTGCAATGGTTTAGAGCTATAAAATGTTTTAAAAAAATGAAAAAGGAAATGGGGGTTTTTATTTTTAAATTTGTTCAAACAAATGGGTATAAAAAATTCAAATATCTTCCAAGTTTCTTTCTCACTTTCAATTAAAAAACTGAAAATGTTACATCATGATTTTACCTATTTCCTTCCAATCGAAGCACGTTCAGTAATTACAATTTATTTATTTATTTATTTTTTATATAAGGAGATACAGGGCAGGGCAGGGGAATTACAAATTTTTCGTTTGACATTCACATAAAGTATTATTGAAATCATAACAATGTCTAGAACTTGAAAATTAAGAAACTCTTAAAATAAGAGGTATATAATGATATGCATTTGAAAAAGGGGGGGGGGGAGGAAGTTTAAGAATTTTATTTTGCCAATCATGTATGTTATTATGCATGTGTGTAATACATGTCACATATCTAGACTACAAATGTGGGGTGCTTGTCACTTAAATACTTGATATATATACACGCATACATAATAATATGCATGCGTGTATGCAAAATAAAATCCTTCGGGAAAAGTTAGAACAGTAAAGTCATATTTAAGGCGTTGCTTTATTTATTCTTTTTATCTACCCTTTCGAAGCCTTTTGTTATCTCTCATCCTCAAAGGAGGCATATTTTGAGCATCTAGTCAAAAGGGGTTTTG
The DNA here is from genome assembly GCA_963692815.1 of Nyctanthes arbor-tristis. Classification (NCBI taxonomy): domain Eukaryota; kingdom Viridiplantae; phylum Streptophyta; class Magnoliopsida; order Lamiales; family Oleaceae; genus Nyctanthes; species Nyctanthes arbor-tristis. The sequence continues at coordinate 57,513 of CAVNYN010224426.1, forward strand.
AGTTCTGTGGAGAATAAATACTGTTACTAAATAAATAAAAGACGTACATTTTTTTTTAAAAAAGGGTTACATTACATTTCTTATTCAGCTCCGTCCTTTGATGTAAAGCATTATGTTCTATAAGTTATAAACCAGTGCAAGTATTACTCGACATGCTTTGAAAGAAAAACCGTGTAGTTGAGGGATACTTTTCTTGATTTTTAATGCAAATCATGTATGTTGTTCTGCAGCTCCTACTCTTTTCCCTGTTTTAGCAGCCCCAATGATACTCTTAACCAGCTTTAAACTAGAAGAATTTGTTCTTGGGAACTTTCAGTCTAAAATCTGCTGCAAACATCCACATTAGGGATTCCCACTTTTTAATTTTTATCAATTTTATTTATTTATTTATTTAATCAAAAGGACAAAAGATTCATGTGCTTTTCCTATATTGTCCCTCATGGAATGGAATCTTTTGGGACAAACAAAGTAAAAAAGCAAAGGAAGATGAGGGGAAAAAGTAAATTTGGGTTGAAAATGGTGAAAGGATAACTTTTTTCCACCCACCTTTCTCTTCCACAGTTGTTCTTGACCCCACTTTTCATGTCAGACTACTATCCATCTCCCCTTTCTTGTTTCTTTCTTTCATTTATTAATAATTGCATTGCCTTTGAAATTAGGCCATTGATTACAAGAATGAAGTGTAGAAGAAGATAAAGGTCGTTTCAGTCTTTTTCAAGCGTTTTGTCCTGAATCACAAATAATGTTAACCTTACAACGTATCTAAAAACACTCGATCATCACATGTTCCAACAACATAAGAGAATACCCGACCCCTCCACCGACCGGCACGGACATTAGGGTTCAAACACATTGTTTAGGACAAGAGAAGTTGGATGACAACCAAATTTACACTACAAGTGATCTCATTAACCCATTTGTTTCCACTCAAAAATAGTTCAGAAACAAAGTCCAAAACTCAGAAGTACTTTTGACCTTAAGGAATAAAGAGTAAACTAAAATTCCCTAAAGCTGCATACTTCTCATATTTTGTTTGAAACAGAGCCTAGAGAGAGACTGGAACGAAACATTGTGAAGAGAAGATGTGAAACAGGCTACAGTCCATAGAAAATGATGGATCCATCTTTCATTTTCTTTCTTTTTCCCCCCTTCATAAAAAGATGAACATAAAGGGAGAAGTTTTTCAAGGCCCACCTCAAATAATTCCATGTTTGAGCATTAATGTAATCCAACCCCCTATTAGGTGCAACCACCTTTTTCTGCATTGGGTCCATCTCCTTCATTCTAAATTCTTCATTAAGATTAATATTACTCCAATTTCTATAGTCTGTCGTAACTTGTAACTGTAAATTATAATAATACATACGGCTCATATTTCGTACGCAGTACTGTTCAAGTTTATGCCATTTTAACTTTTCGTCTTCATTTTCAGTAGTGTTCAACACTTTACGACCCACCTTATCGAACGGGCAAATAAACATCCCATATACCAATCAAATTGCATAGTGCCCAATTGAGATACAAGTAGGAACAAAAGGGCAAAAGGGATAGGAAACTAAAGAAAGAGGACAGGAATCAACCATGCAAAGTTTCTTCTTTTCCCACAGAGGAAAAATCCCACAAAGGCCCAAGGGATGACACATTTATGTGCCCTAAGGGGTCCCTACCACGTTGTCTTTGCTAAAAGAAAGGGCCGCTCTGTCCAAGTCAAACAACACAGGTATAGATGGATCCGCACAAATCACTATCCTTTTTGGAAACTTAGCTTCGTTTCATATCTTTGAATTGTTCAGTACTGTCCAGTCTCTAATGTTAAATGCATAATAAAATTACTCAATACTTAACGAGCATCATTCTGCAAGATTTTATATGGCTCTGTGTACTCTAACCTGTCAAAGGCATCACATTTATGTTCGTCCTTTGGAGGGTGAATTGTCCTCAAGAGGTTGCGGGCACAGTTGGTAACATCAACACCACTAAGGACCGGGCAAAAGCTCCAAAATATTAGTCAAAATCAGTCATTTTAACAAACAGTAAATACTTAACTGCATCATATGGCATTGTACAAACTCAGTAAAAAAAACACCCAACCAACCATTCAAATATTCAATCCTAACCAGAAGAAATCTATAGATAAGTACTTCATCTTTCCTATATGTAGATAAGAAAGGTAAAAGGCAAAGCAAAAAGTCAGTAAAGAATGAGCTCGAAGGAATTTAGAATATGCATCTATTCTGTCAAATACTTCGAATCTTCATGCATGACAAGTGATTCGGATCCAATATACTGGTCACGGAATGCCTTTACCACTATGACAATGAGGCATGGGCGAGGAACATTATAACATTATTTTATCTCAACTCTAAATCCATGAAACCAAAATAGAAAAAATAATAATAGATAGAAAAAGAGAATAATTTACTCGCAACTTTCAAGAATACTCAACGAGCACATAAATATATTTTCAGTCTCGTGATTGCTGACGATTGAAGTTGTTAGGCAATACAATCATACTTGAAAGGAAATGTAGTGAGGTCCATTGGTGCAATTTACTAAATTTCACCCAAAAGCAGTGAACAAAACCAAGAGAAACCTTCCAAGCACAAGAAACTGGAACTTGTTTGCATATATTAGAGATTATTCAGTCTAGCTTTATTTTCAGCAACATATTATTCATGGAAAATTAATTTTTATATTTTTCTAGACGATACATACTTCAAAAATAATCAGGAGGTGGAGGTTTGTCAAAACTCTTCCCCCAAACCCCAACAAAGATGGTCTCATTTTCATTTCACAAAGATTAAGAAATGTCCAATTAATAATTTTGGAAAAATAAAATTTAATAACATTCTTCTAATATAACATTTCATTTACTAATTATTTCACTTGAATAGTAGTAATTCAATTTTATTCATGGCATTGTACATTAAACGGGAACATATACATAAGAAACATAAGATTTCTTTTATAAAAAGAAAGTCGCCATTAATTTAGGACGGGCGGAAAAAGAATACATACATATCTTTGTCAAACGGAGGGAGTAATATTTATTGTCAAACTCCTTTAATCAATGATATATACTACCAAAGTTAAGATTTTGAGTAAATAACTATTATGTCCTTGATTAAATGGTTTTTCTTTAGGGCTAATTTTACAAATTGTCCTCAACTTTTGAGTTAAGAATTGACTGGGTCCCCAACTTTTTTTTCAAACTCCTGGGTCCCCAACATTTCATAAATCCGCACGATATTTCATTTTTTTACAGATTCTGTCAATATTACTGTTAACTTTTCAATAAAATTACCGTTATACCCTTTAATTTTTTAGTTTTAAAAACAAAAGATTTAAAAATAGATCGGAAGAGCTAAAAAAAAAAAGAAAACACCCACCCCTCCCCCTCCCCCTCCCCCTCCCCCCAAGAACGGCCATTGGAAATGACCTCCGGAATGCTGCCATTTCCGGTGACTAAACCTGGAGGGGGTGGATCCCCATTTGCTGTCTGCTGGGCTATCATTTTCAGCCGCCAAAATAGGGGGGAGGTGAATCCCCTCTATTTGCTGCCGGAAAGGGAGGATTCACCCCCAGTAATTGCTGTTAGAAAACGGTAGTAACAACAGCACTCATTTCCGACGGCTAAAATGGAGGGCTGAAAATAAAGAGAGGGGATTTACCCCCCATAATTGTTACAAGAAACGACAGCAAGTATTGTTGCCATTTGGCAGGATTACCCCCTTTTGTTGGCAATTGGAATTTCTGGCTACCGTTCATGGTAAGGGAGGGGGAGTGAGAGGATGCGTGGGGTGGGTTTTTTTTTTTAAATTTAATTATTTTTAATATTTTTAAATCTTTTATTTTTAAAATTAAAAAGTTAATGGGTATAAAGTTAATTTTATTGCATTAAGAAGGATCATTGTGCAAATTTATAAAAATTTGTGGACTCAGGAGGTTGAAAAAAAGATTAAGAACCTATCTGATTCTTAACTCAAAGATTGAAGATGATTTGTGAAATTAACCCTTTTCTTTATGTTATTGCACACAATGTGTGCGGAAAATGAGTTATCATTTGCCTCATATACAAACGACTTCTCTTTAATACTAAGGAAACACAAAACTGCAACTTGTATTTATTGTTGGTCTCATTTAATCAACATTTTGTTTATAAAAAAAATTATATATAAAGGTAATTTAACCGTGCATAATATACGACTCACTCTTCTGGCTCAGTCCTCTAATAGCTCTTGGCTCTGTTATGTGCTATGAGGTGTATTCCAGTCGTAAAATTAAAATGAGAAAGAAGATAACTATGAAAACAGACTAATAACCATTTTTCCCCTCCTTCTCTACCAGTAGGGGAGAGAGTTTCCTTATAGATTGTGATAACTATTATGCCCTTGATGAGTTGTTTTCTTTACGTAATTGCACAATTGTTGCATGAATGTACACATACATGACCTTTTTTTTTTTAATCACAAACTGGATCATGAAAAAATGAATTTATCCAATTTTTGTGAAAGAATTCTATATTTCACGATTTGATTTAGAAAATCACTTGTCTTCTAAAGAAGCATGAACATTTGAAGAGGACTTTAATGGTTTTGTTTATGTAATTGCACAATTATTGCACGCAATACATATAATAAAATTTTCGTACTTTAAGAGTACTATATTTCACTCTATTGATAAAATCAAGAACCAACCACTGAATTTATAAAACCCAATTTATTGTCAAATTAAGACCCTTAACAAACTTGTCCGTTCTTAATTGGCCAAGAGTGCAAGAATTTTTCCCTCGTCCATATATATTTTTTTCTTTTCAATCACAAACTGAATCATTTATATATATATATTAATTTAGCCAAGCATCACCAAATTCTTTTACAATTTGACTTAGACTAGCTTATTTCTAGAAGAAGCTAGCTATGTCATCCTTTGAGATAATCAGGGAGCTTTGAAGCCCTTCCAGTAGCGGATGTTGGTTTACTTTGGTAATTTTCTGTGCAAAATCATTGTACTGATACGATCTTAGAGCATCTCCAAGGGTTTCCCCTATATTAAGCATCTCCAAGGGTTTCCCCTAAATATAGGGGAAACCCCTTCCCCAAATATAGGGGAAACCATTGGTGAGCACCAATGGTTTCCCCTATATTTTGGGGAATCTATTTTCTTTTTATTTTCTATTTATTTTAATTGATTAAGAATATGAATAATATGTTTATTTAGGTAAAATGATACTTAATTTGTATAATAATTATAATTAGTTAAGGTTAATAATTTATATCTCGAAATGAACCAAATAAAGAATACTGTTGAGAAGAAAAGAAAATCTAAATTTTTAAATAACTTAGCAAAATAAATGCGGGATTCAATTAACATTAATTATTATACATTAATAATTTCAAATATTGAAACCGACTTGTTATTTGTTAAGTTTTTCGTATTTGTATAGTTCCCATTTAAAATAAATTTCACTTGTTCTAAATTTTAAATTACAATAATGATATTTAATAAAAATTAAAAAAATATGTAACATTTGAATTATAAAAAATAAATTAATAGTATTAAAAAAAATTTTGAAACTCAAAATTAGAACAAATATGTGTTAAAAATCTAAATTAATTTACAAATCGCGTTGTCGTAATTAAACTAATGATACTTTTGTAAATAAAAGAATGACATTTTTGTAATTATATCACCTCCCTCAAATATAGGGGAGGTGAATAGTGTCCGATCTATATATTTAGGGGGACACTATTCACCTCCTTCTGAGAGAGGTGATATAGGGGATGGTTGGAGGAAAATGGTCCCCTAAATTTGGGAGAATCCCCTAAATATAGGGGACCATTGGAGATGCTCTAATTGCGGATCTTCATTACTTGTATTGTTTCTTTGTGTCCTATATCAAGCTTTTGTAGATGTGTCTCCGAATATTTCCTTGATCATTTCGTCCAAGCTGAGGATATCCTCTAACTCATTGAACTTTTCTAGAATACTCTTTTTCGTTTAATATCATTCAAAATAATTACTGATTAATGTCCACTATTCCATCAATTAATAACCCAATATTCCTCTTTTTTCTTTAACTGGTTTTGTTTATGTAATTGCACTGTTATTGCACACAATGTGTGTGTATATATATGGACAAAATTTTGGTACTTCAAGAATACTATATTCTACCTTAATGGCAAAATCAAGACCACCTCCTGAATTTAAAAATCCAATTTATTGTTAAATTAGGACTCTTAGCAAATGTGTCTGCTCTTAATTGGTCAAGAGTAAGAGAACTCTTTCCCGCTTTTCTTTTCAAGCAAAAATTGAATCATTAATTTAGCCAATCATCACCAAATTCTTTCACAATTTGATTCAGACCGGCTTATTTTTAGAAGAAGCTTTGTGAACCTTTGAAATAATTGGGGAGCTTTGAAGCCCTTCCAGTTGCCTTGATGTTGGTTTGCTTTGGCGATTTTGTATGTACAAAATCATCGTCCTTATACAATCCTCATTGTGGATCTTCATTAATTGTATTATCTTTTTTTTTTTTTTTTCCTTTTGTCCTATACCAAGCTTTTGTAGACATGTCTCCGAATATTCCTTGATCATTTCGTCCAAGAAATGGATTTCCTCTAATTCAATTAGTGACCCAAGATTCTATACTTGCCGTAAATCATAGAGAAATCCAAGAGGCAAAATACTATAGATACAAAATACAAAATTTTCTACTACTTTCGGAAAATGAGGTGTCCTTAGCATCATATATAAGTGACTTGTCATAAATGTTAAGGAAACACGAGACTTTAGCTAGTATTTATTGTTGGAATTTAACCAACATTCACATCAAGAAGTTAAATTTTTGGTAAAATAACTAAAACAATGCTACATTTACACAAAAAACTTACACAATATTTTTAAACAATACACTTGTAGGATCTTGTTTTCCACGCATTACATTGCTTTTAAATCAATGACAATCACATAAGACATATGCATCGTGTGAAAGTTTGTGTAATAGTAGAATCATTCAAATAACTATTATACCCTTTATTAAGTAGAACATAAAGTTTAGCTCTTTTTAAAATTGTCACAATTTAATTATAACTTAAAATACAGAAGACTCACATGTTGCAGTTAACATTGCGAGAGATCGGGATGTCCAGTGTGACTCCACACTTCATAGGGAGAGCTTGTGCTGCATCATCCTTGAGGTTGGCATAGCGATCTGCCGCTGACTTGGCACAGTTACAACAAATCCTCGTCCTCCACTGTTTTAGCCATTCCATTACAACAGTCGTTGGATGGCTCACCCCCTCGAGTAAGATAGGGAATGCAGGGTGCCAAAGCTAAGTCGACCTGACCGCAAGTGATGATGATACCCTGTCCTGGCTTCACCGCGAGTAGCATCATAGCAAGACTTGCAACAACTAATGCAATAGCACCCTTCATTTTTCTTTTTCGGATTGGAAGAGGGAGCTCAGAGCTCTATATAAGCCTTTTTTTCCCCCTTAATATGTTCTGAAATTCTTAGGCCTTTTGCTGGTTTGGTTACTGTTCTAAAATGATGTATTTATAGCCATGGATGTCTGTTTAAGAAGATAAGATTTGTTCCAAGGATTTGTTACGCAATTTTGGAGTCTTGCTTCCACCATCGAATGTCATCAATGCCCAAAATAATAGTAATAACAATTTTATGGGCACTAGAAAATGTTCCAATAACTTGTATGATAAAGTCGCGGATCTTTCGTAACTTTCTCAATAGTTAATAATTTGGGAAAAATATTACCTTATTGTCGACGAGCATGCTTGTACTGTGGGTACACCCCATGTGACAGGGCTAGCCTCTCCACCATCACCACCGTATAAGTGAGCAGCAAGCATTAGTTAAATGTTTTTTGGTCAAATCAATTCAACGTGTTGTATCGAATTTAATTCATTATTTTTATCAATTGACGCCCTAAGAAAACATTATCCTATCTTTCATATTAATTATTTAAATCGAGAAGATTAAATCATTTCATTCTAGACAACGGTATCTAGAATTATGACACAAAAAAGGAAAAATTTTATAGAGTCAAGAATCCTACTTCCTACACTTTTCTAGAATAGAGAAGACAAGTGAATATGTGCAAAATTTTTCAAAAAGATAAATAAAGGCCTAGTTGGTGCAAATGGCCTTCTAACTTCAGTCTCACTCACACGTCAGACGTCTAGCAGCACTATACTATTAGACGCATTTATTGCACCCTAAGATTGGACAACTCATATATCAGTTGTCTCACCATATGGATTGTCTAATATAGTCGCGCTACATAGGAGTTTGACGTATGACATTTGATCATTTTTATTAGTAATGTTCTAGCGTCATACGTATGATGTCTAGACAATCACACCACATGAATGATTTCTTTTACATTTGGCGTTAGAGATCACAGTTTGCAAATGGCCCCCAAATTTATCTTGATGTGCAAAAAAAACCCTTTAATCTATTAATTTGGTACCAAACACTACCAATTTTCGTTTTTACACCAAAGGATTATATAATCGTCTATTTCTGTTAAACTAAACATTGTTAAACTCAAAAAATATTAGAAAAAGTAACGAAAATGTCTTTATTATTCCATTAAAATTAAGGGTCCGTTTGGCATTGATTATAAACTAAATGATTTATAACACATTCTGAAATTTAAATTTTGAAGAAATGTGGCTTAATTTGATTGGTTAAATTTTAAAAAATTGTTATTTGATGTGTTTTGGGGGTGAGATATCAATGAGAGAATTTGACAAGTGTCTCAAAAATTTAAAATTTAAAATGTGTTATAAACCATTTGATTTATAATCAATATCAAACGGACCCTAAATAGTTAATTGGCACAAACAACCTAATTCATTGTATGTGGTTGGAACCTAATTGAAAGATTAGGGACTATTTGCGCCAAAACAATTAAAAAGTCAGTTCCGAGTCTTTTGACACAAACTGAGCACACATTCGTGAAACTCTGGACCCCAAATGGGATTACTATCATTTTGCAATTTGCGCTTGATTGTCGGATCCAGAGCCACCCACCGGAACCCGCCACCTCCTCCCAATCTCTTCTCAGAGAGTGTGTGCTTCCTATTAAGCATATTGAGCATCATAAGGTTAGTATGCCAATGCTTGCTCGGATTTTCAAGTATACAATTTCTTGTTTGATTTTCGTTGTAGCATTTGTTTACTGTAATTTGATGTTTCTCAGTACTACCTACCAATATTGTTGGGTTGTTTAATATTGCTTCCTTGTGATCATAGTGACATGGGGAGATGGAATTTCGAATTCGTTGCTTTTGGGCTGTAATAATTTTTTTTTTTTTTTGGGTGACATGAAGTTCTAAAATGCGTTTTATTGTTATTTGTGAATGATATGCATAAGTATTTGATTGGTTAATGATTGAACGTTTGATGGCTTCCCAAAAGCAGTCTCTGGATTGAAAATAAATTTTCTCTTCCAACTCTAATTGATTGCTGTTTGCAGATTATAATTCTCAGCTCAGCACTGTATTTTGGACTCCTGACCAAGTTTTTATCTTTGGGGTTGAGGTTGGAATTTTTGGTTTTTGTTAAAAAAAATTCAAAGAACAGACTTTAGGATGGGAAATCATTGTATTTTCAGAAATGTTGTCGATAAAGAAACAGTGATTGTACAAGAAGAAAGTGTTGCACGACAAAGCCATTGTAGTGCTACGTGTCTGCCTATGAAGAAACTGGATGACTTCTAGGCTATGATTATTTAAATATTTCACAGTTACTTTTAAATGGTTGATAGTTGATATTGGGAGTGACAGTTGATAAAAGATGTGAGAAGACTGAAGAGTAGTCAAGATGTGGGATAGTTGACGGTTGACAAAAGATGTGAGACGAGTAGTTAAGATTGTTTCTAGACTTGATAGTATCACAGTTTCCACAAGTTAGATGTGTTTTATTTTGTGAGGAAAACATTATTCAAGAATTGTCTTATTCTGCATCTAATGAATGCCTTCTGGATTCTAATTACTCATGATGTTTAATCTATACCATCTTTCTAGTCCAAATCAACCCCCTGCCCACCCCCCCACGCCCCACAACCCAAACCAAAAAAAAGAAAAAAGAACATGGAAAGTAAGGGGAAAAAAGAAAAAGTATATAAATGGTATGCAATAGCTCTTTCGATGTGCTTTCATGATTTGAATGAAGTTGGTGCTTATTGCATAGATACCATAAATGGTTGTTCTTTCCTTCATAAAGGGAAGTAAAGGGATGAAGGTCATATGGTGGCATATATTGATTTGTTTTATAGTTTATTATGGTTAGTCGTCATCGAGCTTAACCATTCTTGTTGCACAATATGTCATTGCAGTGAATTCATTCATGGATCGTTGGAGTGGAATTCTGAAAATTCCATTGTATCCAATCAGTGGAAGTTTCTACAGAGTTGCAGTGTCTCTCTGCCTCTCTTCTTCTCCTAGAAGACTTGCTGTAAGTTATTACTAGCACATCCTTCATATAATCTGAAAAGCACAACTCACTGCAATAAAACTTTTCCTGAATCAGCACTTGCATATAGCAAAAACAAAAGGGATACCAATTGATATTTTCATGTTTTCACACTTCTTTCACAAATAACCTGATAATATTTTATATCCTGTATGAGATAGGTACCTTTTGGAAATGTCATATTCTTCAATGGAGATCGAGTAGAGGGGGCGGGAAACCCCGTGATTGATAGGTTATCTGACCCTCAAAAAATTGCTGAAATAATGGTTTCTAAATTTGAGGGATCAGTTAATGCTTATGTTTTTGAGGCTCCAATTTTTAATGGACATTTTGCTGTTTACAAGGATTTCATTCCTTCTGTTAACGAGAATGGAGAGCCAAAATTGTATGACGCAACAGGTTTCGCAGCGTCAACTTCACTGGTCACACTCTTGTCAAAGGTTCTGAAAGAGGTGACACTTTACAAAATGTCTGAACTATATTTTTTCTTTCCATGAACTGCCAACTCCTGAAAGCTGGTTTCCCTGAATAAATCAACTTAACCGAACTTTCCAATTATTATAATCATGTGTAAATAGAAATTCTTTATCAGGAAGTTCTCCAGAGTTTCATCTTGAAGTCATCTTGGTTGATCAATGACATGCCTATCAGCCTATGAGTCTTCAAGATGTGAAAATTGGTTTAAGTGTTTAGCCCACTGGATTGCGATTAGGGAAAATTTATCCCAATTAAATGCATCATTGCTATATTTGAAGCAACCCGCAAAATAAAAAACTAGGCCTGGGCGTTCGGGTTCCGGATTCGGGTATTGGATTGACCAAGCCCAGACCAAATATTTCGATTCGGATTCGGGTTCGGTCTTGCGGCAAGCCCGTTTGGGTTCGGTCTCGGTTCGGGTTTAGGTAACCCTTTCAGTTTTTCGGGTATCTAGCGCATAAATGGAAAAAAGAAACACTTAAATAGGTAAGAACAACAGAAAAAATTAAAATATATATAATACACTTAAATTAAAATAATAATCATTAGATACTAATGTAATGAAGTTAACAATTAGATACTAGCGTTTGGCTAGTTGGCTTTATTTATATTCTAATTTTATAGTTTTACCATGAATTTGCAGCATTATCAAGTAATAATTAATTAAAAACAATTTATCTTTCACAAATCACATAGCGTATATATAGAAACTAGTAAAATCCTTATAGAAAAAGACAAATTCTCATGATGTAGAGTTTTTTTTTTTAACGTGTGAACGAGACGAGTGTAGTGAAGATATGATTGTGAAATGAAAGAGATGGTTTTTGTGGATTGGGATAGAATTAATTAGAAATTTGAATTTAAAAATTTTGGGAGTAAAAAAAATGTTCGGATTTTTTCGGACTTTTCGGGTTTTAACTCAAACCCAAAGCCGGTCCAAATCCGTTTGGTTTTGGCTTTTGGGTTCGGGTACCCAAAACTCAAAAATTTTGACTCACTACCCAATCGGGTTCGGATATATTCGGGCCGGGTTTGGGTTTTTTGCTCAGGCCTACAAAAAACCAAGCCTTATTCTTAGATTTGATATTTTATGGAAACTGCATCATAAAATTCATAATTTTTTGCTTTAACAGGCAAAATCTGCCATTTTAGGGGAACAGAAAGAGTCATACCAGGCAGAGGTTAACCCATCAGTAACGTGCGCACCAAAAACAGCAGTTCTTGGGTTTAGTAAAGGCGGTACCGTACTTAACCAGCTAGTGACTGAGCTTGCATTCTCAGAAGTTCAATCATCTGAATGCGTGGTTCACGCAAATAGGAATGTGATAAATGGAGGACCTGCTGTGAGAGAAGAGGATTTGATCGTGCCCACTTCAAAAGACTGTCTCTTGAACAGCATAGCTGAGATCCATTACGTGGATGTTGGCTTGAACACTAAAGGTGCGTATCTTACTGATAGAGATGTCATTGATAGAATATCTGAGCGCCTTGCTCAAGGAGCTTGTGGAATCCGGTTTGTTTTTCATGGAACTCCCAGACAATGGTCTGATAGCAGACGAATATGGATTCGGAATGAAAAGGATGCACTTATTCGCCTGCTTAAAACTGCTGCTCATAGGAATATGGGGAAGCTGTACATTCGCGAGAGAGCATATTTTGTTGATGCCCCTGCTAGTCTGCAGATGCATTTTGAAATAATTGAGCATTTGGATGTTAGCTGAGGTAAAAATCTGATTTTCAAACTATCATCTGGTTCTATCAAGACGTTTTAGAGAGTGTATAGCAGCATGCACTACTTTGTAGTAGGAGTTTCTTCTTGTATCCTAAACGTTAGAAGAATTGAAGAAACCTAAAATATGATATGCACGTTGAGGTACTAATTTTGATGCGTAAACCTTCTCTACGAGGGCGGAGTTATTCAAAAGATGATGTCTTGTTTTTTCTTCGAGTTGACTGTTGGGCACCAGATTTCATTGATTTAAGCAAGAAATTGGTTGGCAATCATTGGCTGTCTATATCTTAAGACGGTAAGAACCAAGTAACGAAAGCATGCGGTTGCTACAAGTACTCTTTTGTTCTTTTTCCTTTTCAACTTTCTCTTGGATACCTGGATTGAAGTGTTGGGGCACCACATTCATGCATAAGTTATCAATGAAGAAGTCAGTCAAAAAGAAACCGAAAATTTTCTTTCAAAAATTTTATTTTAGAATAGTGTTTTTAATCAGTAGACATGTAGCAGTAGAAGGAAGACACTTGTTTTTTTTTTTTTTTGGGTGGGGGGGGGGGGGCTTGACTGGAGATCCTTTTTCTA
>CAVNYN010224428.1:0-52181 GCA_963692815.1 Nyctanthes arbor-tristis
TGGGAGAGTAAAAAACTCATTTCCAAACAATCTACCGGGAGAGAAACCCAATGGGGAGGAGGAGGAACCGATTGTAGAGCCATTGATATGCACTTTTGATAATTTTTTAAACTACACGATATTTTGTCCTTACATTTTTCATATTGTGTCAATTTCTCAGTCTTATTTGTCACGATATTTAACTTTTTCATCTCCTATGACACAATATTATTAGCATGTGCAATTCTTGTGGGGTCATGAATTGCGAGAAATTAGGTAAAATTTGACGCATTATTTACAAAAGTACGTTGTACATCCGATCAATAATAAACATACATGTCGCCACATAGGATGCACATCCGAAGTGCGTAAGTTTTTCTCACCTAACATAAAAAGATGTAAATGTACATTCTATGTGGTTAGATGTATGGAGAGTACTAGTCAAATATATTATATATAATATACATACGCCGTATCTAAGTTTGTCTCTTCTTTATGTAGCCTTTTATTAGACCTACAAAATGGAATTTTCGACCTTTATGTCATTTGTACGCATTATTATTTGGGTTTGGGGAACCCAAATTAGACATGCTGCTATAAGACAGATAGAAACCAAAGCCCAATAAGGAGCCCAAATTTAGCCCACATAACCTAATCATCCAACGGAAAAGCGCAGAAACGTTACCCCACTAATCATTTCCGTAGTCGATGCCACACGTGATCTGTTCCGTCTATCGTGCCGGTGATGGAAACATTGTTCGCACGTAATCTCCGCAAATCTACGACAGCTATTCGGAATGAACTTCCTGAAACATGCACCGTTGATATGATGACAAGACTTTCCCCACGTTCTCATCAAACACGTCAAAAGCGCATACATGTATTTTCCATCTCATTGTTCTGGCGCCCGTCTTCTCACATTTCGTCTTGTTCCGCACTTTTTTCTTTGACAATGAGATATGCGGTTCTAATAAAATACATAAATGTGATTAGTTTGATCAATTTTTATTTATAAATATAACTAATTTGTAAACATAGTACGTGAATGTCAGTGATGATCTCGCCCCAAATGTGTGGCGAGATTATCCCGCTATATGTGTATGGCGGGAAATTATCGAGATTTTTTTATGTTTTTCTCTATTGAACCAAACATGGATGGATGTAGGGCATGGCTCGCATCGGCTGCACCCTTGCGAGTCAAAAAAAAAAAAAAAAAGGAAACCGTCCCTTTGTTCTGACTTCAAGCAAATGTAAAGGGTTTTTGGTTTTTTTCTTTATTAAACCAAACATGGACTGACGTAGGGCAGGGCTCACATCGGTTGCACCCTGTGCTAGCCAGAGAAAAATTCTTGGCCTGAGAAGTAAAATTAAAAACTTCGGTAAATTTTTTTTTTATCTTTTTATATCACCTTAGTCAAATTAAAATTTATCTCTAGTTTAGCCCAAGTTAAAAAAAAAAAGGAAAATATTTTGGATCCATAAGTGGAACAAAAAATACATAGTGGGGAATTTGACACTTGGGGAAATGATATAGAAACAGACCTCTGACGTTATAAATGGTACAAGACACTTGTGTGGCGTGCATCTCAGCACATAACATGGAACCATATTTGGAAGTGTTCTCAGTGCTTCTTGGAAGAATCCTTTTCCAACAATGAGATGTATACATTGCTGCATATGTGGCATCTTATTATTGGTTTCTACTTCAAATAATTTGGCTTAAATTGCGGTATACTAATCATCACCGTCTCTCCGACTTGGCGCTATGCATTAAGAATTCATTTGTATTTTAAAAAATAAAAATTTATTTCATATAGGAGTTACCTAAATTACCCTTTTAGAAACTTGAAACAACGGATAAGTCAATTGTGAAAACTAGGTCCACGCCATATTTGGAAACATTCAAAACAACCAAAAGAAGGAGGAGAAGAATCCAATTTAACTCATACATCAAAGTATGATCGAGAAAAATATATGTGTAGTAGCATAAGTTGAACAATTGAATTTGTACGGTTAGTGATAACATTTCTAGTTAAAATTGAGTACCTTTCGGGGGAAAAAGAAGGTTAAGTATGTCTAATCTTAGGGGAATTGTTCTTATTAATGAGGAGTGGTTGACCATCAAGAAATCGACAACTAAGCATATGATGTGGTATCTAAAGACTAAAGTTATAAGATGATTTTATTTGGAAATTTAAGTTGATAGATTTGAAAGTTTATAGAATGATGCTATATTTATTTAAACTGATGACGGAGTTTAAATGGTGTTTGTTATGTTCACTACATGTGGGTTTGTATTATTGATTTTCTTGACGCTGTATTTGAGTAGGATATATATCTATGTGTATTTGTGCTGCGATGATGCAGATTTGTAATTATATTTTCAAAAAAGAAAAAGAGTCCCTGTTTTCAAATACGCATACAAATACTCTCTTACTTTTTCGGTTAAACTAATCACATGCTCGCCTCAACCAACACATCCAATAGAACCCACATGTACTACACAAATCTCCATTATTCAACTCCAGTTACTCTCTTTCTTTACATTTACGTAAAATACATTTTTATGTGAATGCAAACATACACTATATAGAGTTAAATGATGGAGATTCGTATATTATAAATAGCCCCCAGGAGATTTGTGAATATGATTAATTTGATCAAATTCAAATTTTAAAAAATAAAAAAAAAATTATACGTAGGCAACCCTATTAATTAACACTCCTAAAAATAACATGTGACTTAACAACTAAAGGGGCTTTTTGCCTTTTCCTCAAATTGGTTGGGTGGTACAATATTATGCAAGTTTGATGATGGGAAAATATTTTTATGTTGCATAAATAAATAATATTACTCAAAATTTTCTTCTTGCTTCTCGCTATGGTTATGGTTGTGTATAGTGAATAAGTAAAAAGTCTAGGTGAATGAAAGGATCATGCTTTTGTCTTTATAAGTTCTAATATAGTTGGCAGCTCATTTTGGAGGACAATTTTATTTTGTCATGTATGCTTGTGGCCTAAATGTGTGTCATGTGTTACACGCATTGTAGACACAATAAAATCCTTGTCATTTTGTATTAAAATAATAACCATTTAAATGATTCTACTTGAAATTGACTTTTTCCCCCTCCAATCAATCGAAATTGGTTGTCTTAAAGCAACAATAAGAGGCCAAGTTTTTTTCCCCCCTAAACAACAAAAAGACCAAGTTAAGTCTTAGATAGTTTATGTATTTAGATCATTGTTCTTTTTAACATTTTGTTAGAAAAACATTAAATACCTTTTACAGTAAGCACATTTTCCATATAAATAATTATTTTACATTTCCTTATAATCTTCTTCCACTTTTCCATCATACATAAAATGATAAAAAAGAAACAAAACTTCCTTCAGCAAAATGTTACAAAAATAGTTACAAGAAACAAGCCTTTCGTGATCTACTTAAAAAGTTAATACATTGTTTGTGTAAACTAAAATGCATATTTTGATCTTTTGGAACAGTGAGAAGTATTAAGACTTGGATACATTTTAAAAGGTCAATTTTGATTAAAAAAAGAGTAGTCAAAGCTATTACACGTTGGTTAATAGTTTTATATTTATTATGTTAGGGATTTTCCATCTCTACACGGGCCAATTTTCACAATGTACACTGCCATAAAATACTGACAAGGGTCCCATTAGTAGAAATGTTGTTACAATGTTGGGCACTTTATATTATATGCGGTGTACATTATAAAAAATGTCCACTGTGAGTATTTGAAAATTTCTCACGACGCTCTTCCGATCTTGACTTTTTTCTTAATGTGCTCAAGCAAAATGATGGCCCGTTAGAATAGAGCAATTTTAATATTGTTGTGTTTGTTTGAGTTTTAATCAGATCACTTACTTGTTGAAGTTTAATAGTCTGTGATATCACGTTAAAGATGAAGGTTCATCTTTATTATGAAGAATAACTGAAACTGTTATATGTTAATGATTTTTTATTTTTCTAATGTGAGACTTTGTCTCTTAAAAAAGGACAGATATGTTCCCCATAGATAGATGTTGTTAAATATTTCGTAGTGAAATATTATGAGATTGTATCAAAAGAGTTCTTTTTTTTTTAATTTAATTGTGAAACACAATGTTAAACTGATGATAAAGAGTAAGAGCTCTTGTCTATTGTGGACGTCTATTGGAAGAGAGAGAGACAAAGATTAGAGATTATTTTAATTGAAAATAAATAGAAAGAAGTGTAGAAAAGAGTGAATGGGAAAAGTGAAAAAGAAGAAAGAGAGATAGAAAGAAAATAAAAATTAATAATGATAAAATAGTTAGAAGATGTGGATGTGGTATGTCTAGAGGTAGATAACTATATCTATATCTATATTATACTAAAATGAGCAATAAAATGAATCTTTTTCCCGCCTTTGAGGTTTTGACATGATTCTGGAATCATAATCACTTTTATTTATTTATTTATTTTTGCTTTTTCCCCCTTATTTTTCATTTGCGGTTTTTGTTTAATTTTTGTAGCTACCCGTATTTTTGATATGTAACTACCCAACTACCCATCTTTCTATTTATTTTTTGTAACTACCAACAATTTTATTGAAACTATTCATATTTCTTATATGCGCATCTAAATAAAACTTAATTTTCATTCACAATTATTTTGCTTATTAATATTTGTTGTCTCCTTGCCACTCACGTTCATCTACATTTCTTACTTTTCTTATTCTTTTCCGGGTAGCCTCTGATGACTTTATTGCAATTTTTATTTTGTTGAGATAAACATGATTTAGAGATTGAGAAAGTTAAAATAATCCTCAATTAATGTGTTTATGAGCTTTTTTTATTCATGTTTATGAGCTAATTAGTTGCTTAATTAAAATGGTAATATTTGAATTTGCATGCTTTTGACCAATATGTGCTTCGTTGTGTTTTAATAATAATTCGCATTAATTAATTAATTAATAGTTTTGATAGTTTTAAAGTAACTTTATATACTTGATTATTAAAATTTTTTTAGTAACTAATTAATATTTTTCGGGTTGCTGATTAATTAGTTATTAAATGGATTTAGATTGTTCAACATCATAAGGGCTGTTTTATTAACATTGTACCTTATTAATTTACTATGATAATTAAGCGGTTGTTTTGTTACTAATTAGTGATTTGGTTTAAATCATAAATGTTTATTTACATATATTGTAATTTTTTTTTTAAAATTAGAATGTTCATTAACAAAATGCATTCCTATAGTTTAATACAGTATGCTTTAGTAAATATAGTGCTTTAGTTGTCGGTTTCCAACCAATTTGGTTTATATCCGTTTATTTTTTTAATACATGTGGAGATAAGGGAGGGGAAATATGTATGATTCGAACACGAGACCTCCCATCTAAAATGTGAGTATCTAATCATTGGAACATCTATTTGAATGACTGGTTTACACTATATTTATTTAAATTAGATATAATCATTGACCCCAAAAAAAAAAGGAAAAGAAAATGATGTATATTCTATTTATACGTTCTAGAAATTTTACAACTTAAATAAACTTTTCAAGTAACTAACAAGTAAAATAGATGCTTAGCTCTTGTTTGGCATTTAGCTTGATTTAGATCATATTTGTTTGAAAGCAGCTTAGCAAAAAAAAAAAAAAGTACATATTATGTAGTTTTTTTTTTTGTCTAATCAGTTTAGATCGCATTTTGATAGATTAAAAATAAATAACAAATTAAAGAAAACATATAAAGGGAAAAAAGCCCAAAGGATTTCCCCTTTTATGTCCTAGTTAAGTATATCTTGCTAGAGTCAGAAACGAGTTCAATGTATAAGGCTAACAAAAAACACGACAAATGTCGTTTATAAAAAAAGTGTTCTGAAATTTTTAATACTTAAAAAAAAAAGAAATCTTCGATTTAAAATGCTATGTTTAATCAACATTTTTATATTTACATAATAATTATTCTAATTTTGCTTATATTTACTCAATTTTTGTAGCATTCGTTATATATTATCACAAATGTGCAACGTACGGGTAAAGAAAACTAGCTTTCAAAAAGTTTCTTTGGAAATTTCAAGTCGCACAAAGTTTAAACCCGTGACCCTGCTTCTAGCATGCCTATTGTATATGTTTTTTTTGAACAAAGGATTTTAGTCAGTGCTCTATATGTTTTGAAATATATTATATAGTATTTTAGTATTTCTATTGTTTATTTTACTACAAAATTTTTTATTTAAATTTATAAATTAACAATAACTTACCAATTAAAATAATGATCCCACAGTTAAACTGGTGATCCGATGACCGGTGTGTTTATAATTTATAAATTAACAATAACTCACAGGTTAAACCGATAATTTATGTTATGCTTTGTCACTAAAATTTGGCCGTGCAACCTAGTTATTGTGGACATGACGAGGAAAAATTTTAAAAAAATTAGAGAAAAGTGATTTAAAAAGTGAAAATTGAAATTGACATAAAATTAAGAAACATATGGAACTCAATATGTATGTATCTTTATCTCTCTTATTTGAACAATATCTCGAAATTTTGCATTGATGCTCTAAAATAGATTTCTTGATAAATCAAAGAATATAAATGCCACATAATTCTTAGACTAATATTTCAACAATTTTGCAATGAGAAACAAATTTATTTTCCTGAAATAAATTCACATGAACAAAGTATTTTTACACAATTTTCAGAAAAAAATATTTTTACACAAAAACTTTATTCAATTTTGACCCAACAACACCCCCACCAATCAAATTTCAACTATGAAATGCTTTTACCCCAACTTTATCTGTAAATTAGAAACTTTTTTGGTCGGCCACAATGTATTATTTTATATATCATCATTACATTAAAACGAAAGGTAAATTATTTCTTAAACTCTCATAGGAAGCAGGTCGCACCCCCCCCCCCGCCCACGTCCCTTTAAAAGAAAAAAAATTTTATAAGAAGAAACTATTTATTATCTCAAATGTCACTATATTTTAGAAAAGTTATCTTGAATGACATTATACTTTAAAACTCACAACATATACCATTGAACTTATAAAAATGTTACTTTGTTTGCTACTCTATTAACACCCGATTAAACCAAAAAAAATGACATACTTGATGACGTGGCTAAAGAAATTTAGCACGTGGCTTTTTGGCTTTTCATTTTCTAACCTAGTGCTGACAGAGTTGCAAACGAGATTACATTTTCACAAGTTTGATGGCATATGAGACAAGTTCTTCTTCTTCTTTTTTTTTTTGTGAAGTATAATGACATTTTAAATAACTTTTTGAAAGTCAATAATGATATTTTGAATAACATATGTTTGTTGAGTTTATTTGAGATTCTTGTATTTTGTTTCTGGTAAGGCTTCAAGTCTCTCTCAGTTTCGTACTACTTAAAATTTTGATGAAATAAATTATAAGTTGAGCTTGAATTATATTTAAAAAAAAATAAAGGAAACAAAACTCTAAGGGTTAATTTCACAAATCGTCTATAACTTTTGAGTTAAGAATCGGCTGAGTCTCTAACTTTTTTTGACCTCCTAGGTCTTCAAATTTTATAAATTTACATGATAGGTTATTTTTGACAGATTTCGTCAATATTGCCGTTAATTTTTCAATAAATTACCATTATACCCCTTAAAATTTTAATTTTAAAAATAAAAGATTTAAAAATATTAAAAATAATAAAAAAAGAAAACACCCAAACCCTCGCCCTTTCAAGGGCATCTGGAAATGGCCATAGGAATATTGCCATTTCTGGCGGCCAAAAGGAGGGGGTTCAATACCCCTATTCACCCCTTTTGGCTGGCAAAAGTGTTACATGCCGAAAATGACAGCAAATTTAATGGTCGGAAATGACAGTATTTCGGCGGCCCTTGGTAGGGTGAGGTGGGTTTGAGTTTTTTTTTTTTTTAAGTTATCTTTAATAATTTTAAATTTATTGTTTTTAAAATTAAAAAGTTGAGGGGAGGGGGTGGGTTTGGCTTTTTTTTTTTTAGAATTATCTTTAATAATTTTAAATTTATTGTTTTTAAAATTAAAAAGTTACGGGGAGGGGGTGGGTTTGGCTTTTTTTTTTTAAAAAATTATCTTTAATAGTTTTAAATTTATTGTTTTTAAAATTAAAAAATTAAGGAGTATAACGATAATTTTATTAAAAAGTTAACGGTAATATTGACTTAAAAAAGAGTCTATTATGTGAATTTATAAAAAATTAGGGACTTAAGAGATCAAAGAAATTAAAGACTTAATTAATTCTTAACTCAAAGATTAGAGATGATTTGTGAAATTTATTCAATCCTCTAATAATAACATGAGAGAAAATAATAAAAAGAACAACTGCAATTAATTAAAAGAAAAAAGAAAAGAACCGCGTTGGCATTTCAAAAGGGTGGGGCCCGGTAATATGATGTCCGCGTATTGTTTTACTTGTCTGAACCCTGTAATTGCGAAGTTTGCCACTTACTGTAAAATCGTGAATCTAGGAGGGACATTTATGAGTTTCACTTCCATTTAACTCGTAACAGCAGCAAAAAGACCAGCGACGAAAAATAAATGAAAAACACCAAAACCTTTGCATTTTCCCCAAGCAAACGTCGAGGGGTTTTAAGTTTCTAATCTCCGTTTCTCTCATTTAATTTTTTCTATTTGTTTGTTTATTAATCTGCAATATATCTCCGATTTCCTTTTCCACTTTTCAACGAAACACTGGATCGGTGTAAGTGACAAGATAGATATTTGTTATAGTTGATTCTGCTGTGTCAGATCTTTGTTTGGTTTTTGGTATATTGGAAGAAAAATAAGAGGTTGTGCTCGGAATAAGGAAAGTTTAGTTCATTGGAGTGAATTTTGGGTTTGGTCTTAGAGGTTAGTTTGATCTGGTACTGGTTGAATTGTTGTTTTGTTGAAAGTTTGAAGCTGATCGAGACGGTACTGAGATTCCTGATCTGATTGGAGCCACCACAAACATGGTATTGATTTGCGTTCCTCTTATTTTCATTTATTTTATTTTTTTATTCTGCTGTTGGTTGATACCAGGAATGTGATCTCTGTTTACTGGAAATTGGGCGACAATGTCGCTTATTTGCTTAAGCTGATTAATAGCATGTTTCATTTGATTTTTACTGAAGTATCTTTTCTCTCCAATTAATTAGATGTGGTATTAAAACGTTTTTGGAGTATATTAATCTTAGGAGCTCTTTTCTTTTTTTTTTTTGTGGGGGGGGGGGGGAGGCTGTACACGGAGGTAGTTACATTACCTCAATCAACACAACTAGGAAGACAGATGATGTGGTAGTTTTCATTGATTTCGGAGTTTTCTGATGAGCAGCTTGTTTCTGAACTTGTTCAGTGAATGCTGAAGTGTATAGCACCACTAACTCTTTGGATATGATGAATAATCTGTCAAGTAAAATATACAACAACTCCTTGTTAGAATGTGATTGACTAATTTAAACTCACTTATTACCAGACTGGCTTTATTAAGGTGCTACTGTAGAACAATACTAGCATACTGACAGCACGAAAGGGAAATACATTCATAAAATTGGTCTACATTGTTTTGATGACATGGGTTTACGATCCATGGGCATTGTGATCCTTGATTCCAATGTTTTAACCGGAATAGACTCTCTCATGCGTTAGATATCACTTATAAGTGAGCCTGGTGGTTATCATGTCATTTATTCAATCTAATGATATCTGCAATAAGAAAGAATTGAATTCGGGATACTGCTATTCATACTTCATAATTCTTGCTTAAAGATTGTCAAAATTTTGCAGGTAGCTTCAGTCAGCCTAGGGGTGGGTTCTCTTGTATGGGTAGAGGATCCAGATGCAGCATGGATAGATGGGGAAGTTGTTGCTGTGAACAGTGAAGATGTTACGATTCAGTGCTCAACTGGAAAAACGGTGTGTATTTACTAAATCTTGTTTTCATAATTTTATTGGATTAACATTTCTTGCTTTACAAATAAATTGGAGGGCCTATGGATTTACTAAATCTGAATCTTCCTGTGCTTTTTTCTGAATAACTCTTAGTTCTTTTTTCTCTCTTCAGGTTGTTACTAAGTCTTCCAATGTCTATCCCAAAGATGCAGAGGCCCCACCTTGTGGAGTGGATGACATGACAAAGTTGGCATATCTACATGAGCCTGGAGTTTTACATAATCTAAAAACCAGATATGACATTAATGAAATTTACGTAAGTTCTTTAGCATTTCATTATTCGTTTAGAAATCCTCTTCCCCTAATTAATAACCTCGTTGTTAAAAGTCTGCAACGTTATTGGGGCTGTTCTATTCGTGCTTTTTCCAGACTTACACTGGAAGTATTTTAATTGCTGTCAACCCTTTCCAAAAATTGCCTCATCTGTATGATAGCCATATGATGGCACAGTATAAAGCAGCAGCCTTTGGTGAGCTGAGTCCACATCCTTTCGCTGTTGCAGATTCTGCGTTCAGGCAAGTATCATTTTCATAAACTGCATGAGTTTGTGTGCACCATTTTTTTTTTTTGGTATTATATTTCTCTTAAGGAGACCTTTTTTTTGGTATGCAGATTAATGATGAATGAAGGAAGAAGTCAAGCAATTTTGGTTAGTGGTGAAAGTGGGGCTGGTAAAACAGAAAGCACCAAATTGCTCATGCGTTATCTTGCATACATGGGGGGCCGAGCAGTGGCTGAGGGAAGAACTGTGGAACAACAAGTTCTTCAAGTATGATGCTGAATAAGTGTAGATGAGAAACCCTGATCATCATGGATAATTTCTAATATTACAACTACTTGGCTGGATCACTCTTGTGTATTGAATTTTTTGTTTCTTGTTGCAGTCAAATCCCGTGCTGGAAGCATTTGGTAATGCTAAGACTGTCAGAAATAATAACTCAAGGTGTGAAAATAATGTATATGTTATTTTATATTTCTCTCTGAATGTGCTGCGTACTTTTGCCGTCTAAATTGTTTGGGGGACCTTGTTAATCTATTCACATAAACTAATATCACGTCCATGTGATACAGTCGATTTGGTAAGTTTGTGGAGATTCAATTTGATCAAAGAGGAAAGATCTCAGGGGCTGCTATTCGAACTTATTTGCTAGAAAGATCGCGTGTTTGTCAAGTCTCCGATCCTGAGAGAAACTACCACTGTTTCTATATGCTTTGTGCTGCACCGAAGGAGGTAAATGAAATTTAATTGACTTCTTGATGTGTATCGTTTTGAAAAAACTCTCATTTTTTGTGCATCACATCATATTTGCTTTGTGTCTTTTTTTAGGTTTGTTTTTATTAAAATTCATGAGTGAAAATTGATAAAATTAGTGATAGAGCTCTTATGGGTCCCATGAAAGGTGTAATTGAGTAGTAATTGAAGAGAGTGATGGGTCATACAAAATTTGTGAGTTAGACTAGCATTCAGTGTGTCTCTACCTCATGGAAGCCATTGATTTTGCCATATCACGTTTCTGAGCTACTCAAACTTATTTCCAACTGCAAATTGACACATTAAGCGCTTGTTCTTGAGAGCTTTAGATAAAGGAGAGTTAGATTTATTGGAGAATGAGTGGCGAAAATGTAACAGATAATTGGGAACTGGGAAAAATTGGTTTTTTTTTTTTTTTTTGCTGTGGAGAATATGTGGTCGGTATTGATTTGATCAATTTTTTGCTTTATATAAAGCTTCAAAGAACAAGCTCTAAATAATCTTGCACATGGATTCGTACTTTTAACTTACTTTCCAACCACAGATTCTCCGAAAGACTCACATTTTACAAAATCAATTCTCAAAAAATAAAAACCATACACCTCTTCATATATCAGACCTTTCTCATGAAGTTTTTATTGGATTATTACTTCTTTCTTTGATGTTTTGGCTTCGTGTAGCCCACTAAGTTTGTGTAATATACAAACATAACATTGATTTAAAGCTATTGCAATTGAATTTCTGTTACTTCATCTCAAATAGATTATTGACTTAAGTTGCAGTTCACAGTGTACAAAAATTTTATGCTATTGGGGTTCTTAATGTCTAGTTATCGCTTTATTGTTTTTATGCTGTGCAGTACTTATGTATCTTACATACATCTCCATCTTGATTCAGATGAATCTGATTTTGATCGTTTTCAATTTTAGGAGATTGAAACATATAAGTTAGGAGACCCAAGAACATTTCATTATTTAAATCAATCGAATTGCTATGAGTTGGACGGGGTTGATGATAGCAAAGAATACATAGAAACAAAAAGGGCCATGGATACTGTTGGAATAATTTCTGAGGAGCAGGTATTAGACGTTGTTGTTTAACACGCAAGAGAGCTTCTTGCCTTTATGTTTCTTTAGATAATTCTAGAGTCCCTTTCAAGAACTTCCCGGAAGTTTTGTAACAAAACTTTCCACCCATGTGGCACGCATGGATACATGCCATGTAGATTTGACACACACATGACTTTGTTTTGAAATACACAATGCACGCCAAATGGGTGGGAAGTTTTTTAACAAAACTTCCAGGAAGTTTTGAAAATGTTCCACTAATTCTATTAATTTTCTCTCAGGATGCAATATTTCGAGTTATTGCTGCAATCCTTCATCTAGGAAACATTGAATTTGCAAAGGGAAAGGAAATGGACTCGTCAATGCCCAAAGATGAAAAATCTCGGTTTCATTTAAGAACTGCAGCAGAACTTCTCATGTAATTCCAACACCCCCAAACCAGTAATAACAAGAACAGCTCCCGTTGTTCCTCTTTAATGTTTAGCTCCTGAAACTTCAGAATTTTGTAGGTGTGATGTGAAGGGTTTAGAGGATTCCCTGTGCAAGCGCGTAATTGTAACTCGTGATGAAACCATCACCAAATGTCTAGATCCAGAAGCTGCTACTGGAAGCAGGGATGCGCTGGCTAAGATTATCTATTCCAGGTTGTTTGATTGGTAAGCTTCACTTCCATGCTCAAATGAGTTGTGAATCACTAAAACTCTCGAGTATTACATTATTTTTAAGTCGTGTACTTCAAACACGATTTTGTTAAAATCATAATCTTTGCATTATCTTTATTATGCAGGCTTGTAGATAAGATTAATAGTTCAATAGGTCAAGATCCAAATAAAAAATGTTTGATCGGGGTGCTGGATATCTATGGATTTGAGAGTTTCAAGACTAACAGGTGCTTAGCTGGTATGCTTTTTTTTTTTTTTTTGACAAAATCAGGCCTGTTCTAGTGAATCACGTAAAGATTCCCTCATGAAGTGAAGAATATAAATGTTTCTTACCCATCTTAGATCTTGAATGACTAAGCAGCTCCAATCTTCCATGCTGCGGGATGCGCACCTTCTGGGATAAGGAGCATGGTTTTGTCATGCTAAATTCATTTGTTAGTTCAATATATGCATTGGGTGTGGGAACGGGGCTGTCAATGCACTGAACTCTACCTTGTTCTTTTGATTAGCTTTCTTTTTGCCTTGGTGGTAATAACTGTTTAACATAGTTGTTATATGTAGGTTATTTTACTGGCAATATATCATCCTTTCTTTAGGGTTTTCTATATTAGGAGTTGCAATTTATACATTCAACTTCTAGCGACTTTTTCATTATTGATGAATATCAAGAATCAATTAAGCTAATCATAGCATTGGGGCAAGCCTGGTCACTTGGGCGGCAAACTTGATATTGGTTCCCCTCTCTGATGGGCGGCCTTGAGCCACTCATTTGCAGCTAGTGTGGGAAGGTTTCTTTTCAAATTAGAACATGTTAAACCAATCACATCCACATATGTCACAGGTACCACATATAGTATATAAATATCCACCAGTTATTATTCTACTTTCACTGCAACGTATAAGTCGGCACTTATGGGTGCTGAGTAAAATAACAACGATATTAATGAAAAATTCTAGAATATGATGAAAATAAATTCATAACTACATTTCCTAAAGTAAAAAATCTAAATTTCGGAACTATTAGTGGTAGGTGGGGGACTAATAAACTTGTAAATATGGTATATTTTCGAGCTGATGATTAGGAATCTGAACTTTTACCAGTGCTTCTTTCTTGTTAGTGAAGACAATTTATCAAGGAACAAGAAGGAAATATGAGGGGTTGTGAGTTTGGCGGTTACAGATAAACAATTGAGTGGTTGTGAAATGAATGAAGAATGCAGCTTCCCCTCCTCCCCACCCCAACACGCAGGAAGAATGTGGAGGGGTTCTGAAAGGAATGGACATTGTAAAGGGCTTAGGAATTGTTGTATCTGTGAAATGACAAATATGAAGTTGTGATGGTCCAAGAATTTGGAAGAATTCGTTTATATTTATGTTAAATCAGCTAATTAATCTGCCAGCATCACAATTGAATTCTGTGATGATCCGCGTTGTTGATGGGACACAACGCGGTACTGTTATGGGATACAGATTGCTTCAATTTTACAGTGGGCAAGGAACTTTAAGATGACTGATTGTAGCAGCACCACTGACGAGAAGACACAAGAAAACTTACACAATCAAAGCATGAGTTGTTCGGGCTATCTTGGAGAAATCTAGACTGGATTCTTTGAAGGGGCTTTTGGAAAGCATAAATTGAAGGAAGAAGATAAAAGATGCTGCTGTTCACAGGGTAAAGATCTTGAGTGGACTGGTATTGCCTGTTATCAGTTTTGACCCTAACTTTGAGGCTAAGATTTGAAGTTGAGCCAAGTGTTTTCTCATACAAAGCGCAATAATAATCTTTGAAAACAAAAAAGAAATTAAGGGATTTTATGGGAGGGGAATGGAATCCTTGAGGGGAATGGAACCCTTAATCAAGGGTGTGGTAAGCCCTCAACATTGCACTACTTAAAAGAAAAAAAATATCCAATAGACCATGATTCTTGGATAAACTGGTCCATGCTTCAAAGTTTGAAGCACTAATTTTTAATGGACAAAAGCCCATTGATCATTTAAAACTACATGAACTAAAAGCTTGTTTGATTCTCATTGTTTACCCAAATTATAATTTCACCTAC
Source organism: Nyctanthes arbor-tristis (assembly GCA_963692815.1). Lineage (NCBI taxonomy): Eukaryota > Viridiplantae > Streptophyta > Magnoliopsida > Lamiales > Oleaceae > Nyctanthes > Nyctanthes arbor-tristis. Next base: position 14,966 of record CAVNYN010224428.1, read on the forward strand.
CACTGATTTGACAATTGACTTGACAACTGCTCAATTACAACCACATATTTCACACCTTTTTATATTTTCAATTCACATTTTACCTCTCTTCTCATTATAATTTCCCCACATTTAGACAAATAATGAGAATCAAACATGCTCTAAGCTTAATTCATAAACTATAATTGATTTAATTTTAAATTCATAAAATTTAATCTAATACATGTATTGACTTTATATTATTATCTAATAATATGACCTTTCTATATGTTCTAAATTTAAGTCAAACATTAAATTTTCAAAAAAAAAAAAAAAAAGAAGGAAAAAACGAAAAATTATACTAGTACATAAATATTTAGTTTAAAGTTTGGATACTTGTAGTTATATTCTAGTACCCTAAATTTAAGAAAAAAGATTCAACTCCTAGAAATATTCTAATGCCCATGTGTGACATCTGTACTGAGTCTAAGCATCATAATTGAATTAGGAAATTCTTGGCACTATTCTTTAAAATTGACACAATAGGGATTTAGTTCGGATGGGCTTGGAGCTGGATGTTTGGTATTAACTAGTTTTAAGCACATGCTGTGCACATAATTTAATTTCAGTTGATTAACAAATAGTGAAAGTGTAGCATTATTAAATTGCGAATGCTGAGTAAAATAAGTGATAAATAAAAGCGAAAATTGTTGTTTCCAAGAAAGCATTGATCGAAGTTAGAATGTAAAAATAATTAGGATTTGGTTGAATTTGTTTTAAAGTAGGGATATTAATTATTTAATTTTAATTTGAAAATAAAAAATAAAATTGAATTAAATAAATTGTGACTAACAAAGTGTTTGGCAACCAATAAAATGATGCCACGTAGCAATTTATAATCCACATAGTTGCCAAACACATTGTAAATTGAAGTAAATTAGGATGTTATAAAGATAATTCAGACTTAGTTGAATGAAGTACGAGAGATTGGGTTATTGGTGAAAAATGTAAAAAATAAAATTAAAACTTTTATCTATCTCTTTGAGGTCCTATAACGAATTATATGTTCATAATTAACTCTTGAAATCCAACTCTTTTAGAACTTCAAGTTAACTACTTCAATTTGACATATATTGCATATTTTTTACTTTGGCTATGATAAACTGATTTTTTTTAATTAATGGGTTAAGGGTAAATAAGGAATTGGAAAAAAATTATGTAAGGGCAAAATGGGAATAAGATTATTTTCTATCATTCACACTTTTATATATTACTAGTTTTTGCACGTGCGTTGCACGTGTTTTGTTTTACCTGTTGCTTGCAATCGTGTGGATTTTGTTAGCTTTAAAATTGTAACGTGGTAAATGAGTAATTTTAGACAGATCTAGTCTATAAGACAATAACAATCAATATTATTTGTAAAATCGAACTGGACATGTAAATGGTGAAAGATAACATATACTAAAAAAATATGTGAAATCGAGGAAAAATAATAAATTTTATTATACAACATTTGAAGATTTGAAGAGCATTATGTAGCAGAAAAGGTAAAAGTATGCTGAATTATTTTTCATATCATTCGAAGATGTTACTCAATAAGTAAAATAAAATACTGTCTAGTGTGAAAACTTGAGAATGAAAAATAAACGTATTACAACCTAAACACAAAAGCTAAAAATATGTTCACTTCATTAAAAAATAAGTATTTGCAATATCATCATCGTGGTTAAAGATCTATAGGGTAAAACTTGCCGCTATTACCCATTAATTGTATAATTTTTTGGACATTAAATTATAATGAAGAAAATAAAAAAGAAGGAAAACTACAAAAGATCGGTAAAAGCATAGATACATTTCACACATATATTTGAAAAATACATAAACATGTAGATGAATATAGTAGTTTTGTGTGCTCATTTTCGAAAGTCATCACAAGACAAAAACTCCAAAAATTGGAAAGAATGTGAGAACATAAAAATCAAATGTACTTTTAAATTAAGGTTAGTACTAAATAAAGCAATGCATCAAGAGATCAAAGTACTAAACCAAATGATAGTTAATGTTACCGATAATTTAACAATTACATATACTATGTGGAACTCTTTTGACGATTTTGATTTTGAGATAGCTAGCTAGACGGACTTATTGCAACATAAATATCAAAGCACTATTCGCACTAATATAGAAAAGATATTGAGATGACGGTTTTTATTATATAGTACAAATAAGGAAAATCTCAATATACAATTTAGCAACATAGTAGCTTCAACTCTTGAATATAAATATCAAAGCACTTAATTCCTAATAACATAAGATAAGAAGGATATTGAGCCGATTTCTATTATATTGATGCAAACAAGAAAAATCTCAATGTACAATGTGTGCCTTGGCAAGCAAGCTTTAAAAAAGAAAAATGAAAAAGGCAGGAAAAAAAAAAAAAGAAATATAGAACCTTCTGCCGTGAGATGAGATGAGCTTAGCAAACTTAAAAAAAAGGGAAAAATGTAGAACCTTCTCCCCCAAAAAAAAAAAAAAAAAAGAAAAAAAGAAGAGAAGCTACTGTTCATTGAACAGTAAATCAGGGGTTCAACTTTTTAATATGATAGTGATATATATTATTTAATGATGATTCGGCTACTTCGTTGTGCTTTTTGTAATTTATTTTATTTTTTTATTTATTTATTTTATTTTTTTTTTGGGAGGGGGGTGATGGGTTGAACTTCTTTTGTATAAGTAATTGGTATGCAGGTGTTTGCATTCAGATACAAATGGATTTTTATGTGAAGTAGGAAAGAGAATTAGTAGAGCTGAATGGTGGATATTTGTGTAGTAGAGATGGGTCCCCCAGCAGAAATGTGATCGTGATTAGTTTGACCAAATTCAAATTTGAGAAAGTATTTGTATGCAAACACGGTCTATTTCTATGAATTGGGTATTTGACTAGAATTTTTAGAACTTGATACATAGTTTGGTATTTGTTCTATTATAGATGTTCTAGTATGTGATATTTGTATCCGTTGGATACGGAGTACGGACTTTGAAATTGGATAATAAATTTTGGCGATATATGGTGTTTGGAATTTGCATCATGTTAGTGCTATAATCTGGGTTCACTTGTTTTGGTTTCTGGTTTCCGTTTATGTTTTAGTTGCTGTTTTCAGTTTGGCAATGAAATTGTACATGAACTAGTCGGATGATATGTATTTATTTTAGAAATCCTAGCAATGTTAAACTTCTTTGATATTGCTAAATTAAGCTCATGGAATGTAACTTGCTCCAATCTTGCGTAGAGGGGTGTGTCAGTGATTGGGATGCATAAGGAGACTGTGGTTGGGAGAAGTCATAGCTTGCACTATTCAGTTGATTTTAGAAGGATAAGTCCATCATACGACCTCGAGTCGATGGCTTTCAACTTTGCTTGAAGTCATTGTCGTGTGATTTTTTTTCTTTTCTACTTGATGAACTTTTAGTTTTGTGACTTTTGTCCATCATGAATTTGATGAGGGCATTAGATATAATTGTTGTTTTGGGATTTTGTGAGGGCTAGTCACATCTTTAGTAGCGGTGTAGAATTGTAGAGTAGTGGTAGGTCTCAGAAAACACTAGCTAGAATTAGTTTGACCAGTTTCTATTTTGAAACATAAATAGAATAATAACATGGGCTTAGGTTACAATAGTTGATTTGCTTTCTCTATATGTTTCATATGTAATCATGAAGTCATGATTTTATTATTTTTTGGTGAAAGAAAAAGATAATATTTTTGAAATTTGATATCTTGCATAAGAGAACCTCCAATTCTTGTTCTTATTGCATTTGGAATTTGTCTTGTGAAGTGTCATCATGTCTTTTGAAATGAGTTGCAAGTGGAAAGGAACAATGCTTATGTGGTTCTATTCCCCCATCTGGGAGGGAATATCAATGGCTGCCTTAGAATTTTAATGAACCTAAAATAGCCTGATGTTGCCACCTAGCCAACCCAAGATTGAGTACCATCTAGGTACTAGAGTCAAGGGAAGTGCAATGTATTTTGTGTTTGAACAGTTTGATGTCTCCGCATTGTTTATGTCAGAGGTGATCGTTGGCAAATTTTTTTAGCATTGCACTGATTTAATTAACATTGAATTTTTCTACAGTTTTGAACAATTTTGCATAAATTTGACCAATGAGAAGCTTCAGCAGCACTTTAATCAGGTTTCCCCTAATTCTTCATTGTTTATTGCTAAATTTTACTTTCTATGTTACAAATTTGTGAAATCTATTCTGTTATTTGACAGCATGTTTTCAAAATGGAGCAAGAAGAATATACGAAAGAGAAAATTGACTGGAGCTACATTGAATTCATTGACAATCAAGATGTTTTAGATCTCATTGAAAAGGTTCTACTTCTACCGACTGTGATTTCAATCTAAAGTTTTTCTTTGATCTGTTCTTTTTTTTGAAGCCAAGTTTTTCTTTCAACTGTCATTCTATCTCTTGCACCACTTTAAGTTGAAAGTAAATGGTATATTATTTTGTATGCTGTAATCTTCCAAATATTATTCCCGTTGAAATGAGAGTTGGTTAGTACTTCAGAGATTGCCAAAGGAGACCTTTAGTCAGTGATCTGTTTGTATCTAATTTAGCAACATGCTTGCTTCTTTTTACAACTTTCTGTGATGGATTAATTGTGAAATAATTTCATTTAGGATGCCCCATCTGTTCTCTTTTCTTGTAAACTTTTTCGATATACATGCTTAACAAAATTCTCTCTTCATTTCTGTATTCATTTTTTAACACAAGGATTTTTAATTGCTCAGAAACCGGGTGGTATTATAGCTCTTCTTGATGAAGCTTGGTAAGATTTTTCATTATTTAAGGGAATCTTGTTCAAGAGGCTTGTGCTTGTTTGTTAATCATATTTACTTACGGAAATTATATGGCTATGACTATTGTAGCATGTTTCCTCGATCAACTCATGAAACTTTTGCACAGAAGCTGTACCAGACTTTTAAAAACCATAAACGCTTCAGCAAGCCCAAATTATCTCGTTCTGACTTCACTATTTCTCATTATGCTGGTGATGTAAGGCCTTCTTTTCTTCATCCTCTTGTCCTTATATTCTATATTGATCTGTATGGTTTCAACTCAAAGAACAAAGAGATTGCAATTCAAAAATATTGATTGCCATTCTGTTTCATATGTTAGGTCACTTATCAAACTGAGTTGTTTCTGGACAAAAACAAAGATTATGTTGTTGCTGAGCATCAGGCACTTTTGAATGCGTCTAACTGTTCCTTTGTTTCGGGTTTATTTCAAATATCAAATGAGGAGACCTCTAAGCAATCAAAGTTCTCTTCCATTGGCTCAAGATTCAAGGTCTGTAACCCTACCCCCTGTATGTATGTGTGCGTAGGCATGTATGTGCATGTCTTTCTCTCAATGTGCATCTGTACATTGCCATTCTGGCAATTATGTTGAGGTATTAATGTTTTTGATGATATATTTGCAGCAACAATTGCAAGCTTTACTTGAAACTCTGAGTGAGACCGAACCTCATTACATTCGCTGTGTGAAACCCAATAATCTTCTTAAGCCAGCTATCTTTGAGAATCATAATGTTTTGCAACAATTGCGTTGTGGGGTGAGAAATAGATTCTTTTTGTTGGTTGCAAAATAACTCGGAAGTTAGAATAGCTGCATAAACTTTTGTTCAGTTTATACTCATTACACGTATATGCAGGGAGTCATGGAAGCTATTAGGATAAGTTGTGCAGGATATCCTACCAAAAGACCCTTTGATGAGTTTGTTGATCGTTTTAGCATCCTGGCTCCTGATGTTTTAGATGGAAGGTATGTTTATTGTTACTTAACATTTTTAATGCGATGTGTTCTGGACCTTGACTTTATCAATCTAATGGATCTGATAATAGCACGGATGAGGTTATTGCTTGCAAGAGGCTTTTGGAGAAAGTTGGACTTGAAGGCTATCAGGTAATGAGTTATTTCATTAGATAATTCTTTGGCGGAGCATATCTCTGGGTCATCTGGAACTTCATCGTTAATATATATCCTATTGGTCTATATTATTGGGCTTTAGTCCAAATCTTCTTCTTTTTTTTTTTTCCCTCGAGGTCTGGCGTTGTGATGTTCTTTGAGAATGTATTACTGATTGGTTTGCTTGGTCGTTGAAATTAAAATTTAAAGGTAATCTCCTGAGAATATTGTAATTTATTTGTGATAGACTCTTAGTTTAAATTATCAATAGGAAGAAATGAGTGGTAAATAAGTGGTCAAACTAGCTTCTAGTTCAACGTTTTAGCTATAAGATCTCTGGATAAGAATTGTTCGACAAAACTTAATACAAATTTTTGCTTCATAATTTGTGCCAAACAAGCTGCTCTTATTCATAATTTGTGCCAAAACTTAATACAAATTTTTTGCTTCATAATTTTGACTCTTAGTTCAACATTTCAGCAGCATCAAGTTGCTCTCTACCTTTGCCAAATATGTGGTTCTTATTCTTTGTGTCTCTTCTTCATCATTTAAGACTGCCTGAGAAAGCTTAAATTGTGATGTAAGGGGTCCAAAAATTATTTTTATCCCTAGATTTCATAGGACCCACAACTATTACCTACTAATTATCCACACATTCTATAGGACCAAAATGTGCCTGACAATGAACCTGTAGTTAAGCTATCCAGATAATACCATATCAAACTACACAAGTTCTGTGGAAGCAGACATGACTTGCGATTGGTTAAATGCTATTAACAATATAGTAATTCATTGTCTTAGCCAAGGTTCTGAACACCGGACTAGACTGGCCGGTTCAACCGGGAAAACCAGGAACCGGTTAGTAAACCAGTCCGGTCATATGTATCAAATAGCCTTTTTAAGAACGGGTCAAAATAACGGTTAAACTGTAAAACTGTTGAACCGGATGTGGTTTTACGGGTCGGAGCAACTAAAAAGTTTTAAAAATTTTTTTAACACTCGTCTCTTGGTCCGAGTGCACATAATTTAACAATTCCAGTTTGTGGGTTCCAATGTCCTTTTATAAGGAATATTTGAACTTCCCCATTCAAAAGAACCAATGTGGGATCCTGCAATGCACAGTTCATAATTTCCATGTTAAAAAGCCAATTTCAATGAGATAAATTAACCACTTTTAGCTAAAAAATTTAATTTTTATTTTTTTAAATTAAAAAGGGTTCAACCCGGTTTGACCTTCCGACCCTTGATCTGTTGCCTTTTCCGGTTTGCTGACCGGTCCACTTTTCTGAACATTGGTCATAACAACTGTCCTGGAGACTTTATGATTCATCATGCTATTGCCTTGACTTTATAATAGTAGATTGATCTTTGTAATAGTCTTTTGTTGCAATGTAGTGGGACAAGGGTACACGGGATATTTTAGCATGGGACTTTAGCAGGGGACACACTATATTTGGCAGTTAAATGGATGCTAATTACTATCGGCTTTCTGATTCAATGTGCTTTTGCAGATTGGTAAGACAAAAGTGTTTCTAAGGGCTGGTCAGATGGCAGAGCTGGATGCTCGGAGGACTGAGGTGTTGGGAAGATCTGCAAGCATTATCCAGAGGAAAGTCCGTTCTTATATGGCTCGAAAAAGTTTTATGTTGTTACGGCACTCAGCAATCCAGATTCAATCAGTGTGCAGAGGTATTAATTTTACAAATTTACTTTTCATATGTCATTGGAGATGCTGGAAACCTTATATATCAAGCATCCTTAATGGTTTTCCGCTTTGCTGAATGCAGGAGAACTTACTCGAAAAGTTTACGAGGGCATGCGCAGAGAAGCTTCTTGTCTGAGAATACAGAGAGATTGGCGGATGCATCTTGCGAGGAAAGCATACAAAGAGTTGTATTCATCTGCTATTTCAGTACAAACAGGAATGCGTGGAATGGCGGCACGTAACGAACTTCGGTTCAGAAGGCAGACAAGAGCAGCCATTATTACCCAGGTAAGACATAACAGAAACACATTATGTTATCTGCCTGCTCGTATGTTCTGTGGTAAAGATATCCAGTTTCTTGTCTAAGAATCAGAAGAAGATGTTCCGCCCTAATTGAAAGTTTCGATGAATTAATTCTATGACTACAGAGCCATTGCCGCAAGTTCTTAGCCCTTTCGGAGTATAGGAAACTGAAAAATGCTGCAATCACCACACAATGTGCATGGAGGGCAAGAGTTGCACGCAAAGAACTTCGGACGTTGAAGATGGTACCCTCTTCTGTCTCTGTTCCCCTGAAAATTTACCTTGTCATCCAATATTATTGTTGTTGTTGTTGTTCTTCTTCTTCTTCTTTATTACGGTAGTCATCGTTGAAATTATATCTGTTATGTTTATCATGACTCTAAAGTACTTTATGTCTATAGGGTGCTTGATATTGCTGATTCAAATGTGTAATGAACTATAGTCATACAACTACTCTGTACGTCATGGATGGTTGATTTCAAAAATCAATGTTTCCTTGTGAAAAGAGAGACTAGAAACCCACTAGTTAAAATGTTATTGAAATCCACTAGTTAAAATATTATGGGGCTTAGGCCATTTTCTTGATTTGTATGATTGGCTTTCCAGTCTTATCTAGGCATTCTTTTAAACAAAAGATAGTCAGAATTTTATGATGACTCTGTCAATGCCATTTTTCCTGTACTTTCTGATTGTTTTTGATGTCAACTGAAATTGTCTTTTGGCTAATCAAGATAGAAGTTACAGATTCTTGCATTTTTATTATTGACTATTCTAGGTATCATCTAGATATGGTGCTCTTGAACATAACTGTTTATGGGGAACTGGCAATTAGCAAGCTTGTAAGCTGCTAAGATTTGTTTGCTGGAAGTATGAAGTGGAGACTGACCCATAGCTGGCCTGAAATATTTCTGTGGAAAAAGTGTCTTTACATTCTCTTAAATGTTTTGGTTTCTGTTTCTCTTGCAGATACCCATGTTGTTTTTTTTGTTATTATTCGCTCTCTTATTCAAATGCAGGCTGCAAGAGAGACTGGTGCTCTCCAAGCTGCAAAGAATAAATTAGAGAAGCAGGTTGAAGAATTAACTTGGAGATTACAGCTGGAGAAAAGAATGAGGGTAAGTAAATTTTCCTTTTCTTTTCTTTTTAAATTTCGTTGTTTAAAAATGTGATTAAATTTTCCTTTTCTTTTCTTTTTAAATTTCGTTGTTCAAAAATGTGATTTTGTTTTCTGTATAAGAAGAGACCTGCATTTTGAATGGAATTTCCCAACGAAACACATGCATTGTATGGGAATTTCCTGAAAAACTGTTATAACCGTGCCATTGTCACACTCAGATAGATATGATTCTGAAAGTGGTAGAAAGAAGGTAAAAAAGTTAGAACCTGTGGAGCTATGATAATAAAATAATATAAATTGGCCGGATATATAAGCTTAAGCTTTTAGATCAAGTGGATTCAGCATGGTATCCGAGCAGACAAAAGTCCTGGGTTTGAAACTGCATGAGCCAATTGAATTTGAATGAAATGAAATATACACATGTTAGGCTCAGATGGGAGAAAAATAAGAATCTTGCCTACATGTGGCGGGTGTGTCAAAGACACAATGAAATAATACAAATTGGCCCAATCTAACAACTTAAGCTTTTAGATCAAGCGGTTTCAAGAGAACCAATCAGTGACGAACATTCAGCTAGACTATTACATTTAATGTATGTGCTTCCAAAAATATTTTTGATGCTAGCTCACGCCTCTTCCTTTTTTCTTTGTTTCTGATCCATGACTGCTATCCTGTTTCCCTAGGCTGACATTGAAGAAGCAAAAACTCGAGAAAATGAAAAATTACAATCAGCTTTTCAGGAGCTGCAACTTCAGTTCAAGGAAACTAAAGATGCACTGATGGAGGAGCACAAAGCTGCTGAAATCGCAGGAAAGCAAATGCCCATAGTCCACGAGGTCCCCGTCATCGACCACGAATTGATGAATAAGCTTAATGCTGAAAATGAAAAACTCAAGGTACAATGGCACAAACTGAGTGACTTTATTGGAGACTTCATGTTAAATTTGGTGACACAGATATAACTGAATGCTCATTCTTATGCGGCATCCATTCTTGTATTTATTGCAGGCCTTGGTTAGTTCTTTAGAGAAGAAAATAGACGAAACAGAAAAGAAGTATGAAAAGACCAGCAAACTTAGTGAGGAGAGGCTGAAACAAGCTGTGGATGCAGAATCAAGAATTATAAAGTTGAAGACTGCCATGCAGAGGTTACTCTTTCATAATTGATAATATCTGGTTGTTATTGAAGTTTAAATTCAAAATTGAAAATCAATTATTAACTTGCTGTATATGTAGGCTTGAAGAAAAAATTTCTGACATGGAGTCTGAGAATAAAATTCTTCGGCACCAAACATTGGTTGTCCCTGCTAAAGGAGTGGCAGGGCATCCATCTACTTCTGCAACAAATGTATGTATTTTCCGAACAGTCTACGTTTTTTCTCCCTTTTAGTTTCCTTCAAATCTTATTAAGCATATTATGATTTGCAGTTATTGGAAAATGGTCATCATGAAAATGAAGTTAAAAGCATTGTACTGAGCTCTTCCCAAAAATAAATTTTTATTCTAATAGAAGATGCTTTTAGATTTTGCTTGCCGCATATCAATTATTTGATGAGCTAACGTTTTCCAGGACTCACAGCATGCTTTTCCATCCAAAAGTTATGAGACCCCTGATGGCAAACCGAGGAGACCTCCAACTGACCGTCAACATGTGCGTGCTTCTAGAAATTGTGATCCACATTATCTCTCTTGCTTAAGGGCTTGCTTTCCTTAGCTTATTATCAAATAAAACGCTGGTCAGCAAGTCAAACTTCAATACCAACCACGTATTCTCTGTAAAAATTTGTCTTTCACAATTCCTTATAATCTCTCGATTTCTCCACCACTCATTCTCCCAAACAATCTATTTCCAAAAAAATCAAAGCTACACAGAAGTAGTCGTAAAATTCTTGTGGAAGTTCTAATCAAATATTAAACGGTAAATATTTTTGTAACTGTGGTCCAGGAGGATCTTGATACACTCATGGACTGTGTAATGAAAGATTTGGGCTTCAGTCAAGGCAAGCCTGTTGCAGCTTTCACCATATACAAATGTCTTCTACACTGGAAATCATTTGAAGCTGAAAGAACAAGTGTATTTGATCGTCTCATTAATATGATTGGTTCAGCCATTGAGGTAATTGGCTTTCATATTACTTTATGACTTGTCACCTAGGCTTGACGGCGACATTCTGCACATGTATGACTTTAGCAGACATGTTGAAGAATTAATTGTTATCAAAAAAGAAAGGATAAACAAACCATAACAACTGGCAGTATGAAATTTTCTAAATTTTGTTAAACACATATGAAGTAATTTTATATTTAATGATGTAAAAGCTTGTCCACATTGATGGAGACACTGGCTTCTAACATGTAAGCTATATCTTGAACTATTTACAAATATACGAAAGTTAACCGAGTTTTAAGTGATCGCAGAATCAGGAAAGCAATGATCATATGGCTTATTGGCTGTCAAACACCTCTACATTGTTATTGTTACTGCAAAAAAGTTTGAGGCCTGCTGGTTCAACTCCAGCTCATAAACCACATGCTCCCACATCCTTATTTGAGAGGATGACAATGGTATATAAACAGAACCAACCTTTCCCCATTTTCACTTATGAAATTTTCGTTGAAGTGTGAATTTTTTAAGTTGATTTTCAGTGGTATTTACTTGATGGTGGATCTACAATTGTACCCAGGGATTCAGGTCATCCCCTTCAACTGTCAACGTTGCCACAGCAAATGTAGCGCTTGAAACAGTTCGCCAAGTTGAAGCCAAGTACCCTGCTGTGCTTTTCAAACAGCAGCTTACAGCTTATGTTGAGAAAATGTATGGAATTATGCGAGACAATTCGAAGAAGGAGTTGGGATCACTGCTTGCTTTATGCATCCAGGTATACTGAGTGCTCTTTGCACTTTCTAAATTTCCAACACAGTGCTTGGGTTTTGTACAAACATTTAGAGCTTGTGATCGTCGTGCAACATTTGTATCTTATATGATTCTCATTGGCTACTATCCTCAAAAGTGATCTATTCACTGTGCCTATTCTTTGCTGTTAGACACTTCCACCAACTTTTTACTTATTGTTGTCATGTTATCTTCAGTTCTGCTTAATTTTCAACATTCTGGTGATACAGCTTATGACTATTAAATGGTAAAACTGAATTTCAGGCTCCGAGAACTTCTAAAGGAAGTGTGCTGAGATCTGGACGATCTTTTGGCAAAGATTCTCAAACAAATCACTGGCAGGGGATCATTGAGTGCCTTAACTCTCTTCTCTGCACCTTAAAAGAAAATTTTGTATTAATCTCACTCACTCCACATTTTGTACCTTTCTTATATGCCATATAAAATGCTGATGGTAGTTTCGTTGCCAGGTTCCTCCAATTCTTGTTCAGAAAATGTTTTCTCAAATATTTTCATATATCAATGTACAACTCTTCAACAGGTGATTCCATTTGCCATTTTTTTGTAGTGTTGAAAATAAATCCCTGTCCTCTGTACATAAATCTGGTGAAGGTGGAATTGGAAATGGTTTTGAGAATTTTAATAAATCATGGTGCAGTTGTAGACAACAAGATCTGTATTTTTTTAATCCCTATTGATCACTCCAATGTTATACTTGGACCAAAACTCTGAATTTTAGCTGTTTCACACATGCCCTAAATAGAACTGAATATTAATAAGAAAGTAAGAAGAACTAAAATTTTGTAGAGTACTCCTTTCTTGTCTAATATTGATAAAATGTTGGATAGGACTACACAGTTTAATACCGTCCAATATAATCTAATCCTCTCTGCTAAACACACAATAGAAGTCTTGTTATTATGTATATGATACTGCAGGAGGCTTAGCTAACTTTGTCATGTGTGTTAATTCTGCAGTCTACTTCTACGTCGTGAGTGTTGTACATTCAGTAATGGGGAGTATGTGAAGGCGGGGTTGGCTGAGCTAGAACTATGGTGCGCTCAAGCAAAAGAAGAAGTACTTAACTATCACATCAGCTTTTAAATTTATTCTTTTTACCCAACTATCAAAGTGCTTTCTTCTGCTTTTCATTATGATAATTCACTTCTTTATATTCCTGGATCCAGTATGCAGGCTCAGCTTGGGATCAACTCAAGCATATCCGACAGGCTGTTGGGTTCTTGGTGAGTACTTATTTTCCCAGTGCCAATCTTCTGTCAATTTTAAGCAATATTAGTCATTGGCAATTTCAAGTCTTTCCTATTGAAATATCCCCATCCCCTAGATATCTTTTTCTGGAAGTTCAGATCCTAGAATTGGAATATATGCATGTTGACCATGTTAGATGAAACTTCTTATGATTTCGGCAATTTATGTAGACCAGTATTATTGGCTAGATTTTGGGGTACTATTTCTTTATCCCTCCACTATTTAAGAAAAATGAAAACGAAAATTCTAGGAAGTATGTTTTCTGATGACAAAATGCTGCAGTGAGCTGAAATAGTTCCAATGGATAAGGAAAGCTAGTATTTTGGCATATCACTAGTTTTATAGATGGTAAGCTGAACTGAATAAAAATGTATTCAGTAATTTCTGTACAATGATTTTGTGATGTGGTGCAAAACTATGTATGCTATTTGAAAAAATGATTGCCTTATCCAGTTTTTCCAAAATATATTCAAAGTATGGTCTAAGGAGCCTTCAGTAAAATCTGCCAATTATACTAGGTGATTATTAGTGATGGTGTTGCTCTGCAGATTGCAATTTCCCACATACTAATGATGTAGTCTTGCCCAAGACCATAACACTAACATTCTTGAAGTTTTGAAAAGTACTTTCCACTACTTACCTGGATTTCTAGTTGGATGCAATATAAAAACACATTTGAGATTGCCCAATCATTACGGGTCTGTACATGTTCCCTTTCGAAGTTGTGTTTCACATTTCTAGTATTATTGGTGTTGCTGTTACTCTGCAAACTGCACTTGCCCATATTCTGATGATGTAGTGTTGTTGAGTAAGAACATATGAATACCTATTCAAATTCAAAGTTTTGAATGTTTGTATCTACCACTTAACTGGATTTCTAATTGTATGCAATATACGCTACAATACATTGAGATTGGGTCATCATTAAGGTTACATGTTCCCTTATATCTATACCCATTTGACTTGATTCAGAATACGTATGTAATTAATCATATTGGTGTTTTCTTTTTGATCATATATTTTTTAAGTCACTGGGTTTATAAACTAACTTCTCCTTCACAATCCTTCCAATATTTTCATATCAAAGAATCCCAAGGACAAATGGTTCTCACGTGATACCCTTTGGATTTTAATGGATTGTCTGATTCTTGCCTTGGGATTACTGAAGGAGTGATAAATACGGGTGCGCTATCTAATTGGTTATCAGAGACTAATCCTGAACTTGACTGACCGGTCCTTTTTCTGATACATAAAATGGGAGAATTCAATAAGTCAATGGTAAATGCCAAATCAAACGGTTTGTCTTTATTTCAACAAGCAAAGTATTAATACTTCTTCCGCTTTTCTTTTATATATATATATATATACACACACACACGTTTGGGTGTACTATAAGCTTTTTATATGCTTGTTATTATGAGTAACTGTAAGCAAAATCTGGGAAGGGCATTTATTGATGTAACAGAAACTTTTTATTGTTGAGACATAAAAAAGTAAAATGGATATTTATTTATACATGGGAAAGGAGTTGGAGGGTCACTGAGATGGAGAGGTCTGTGGGGCAAATAGAAAAGAGTTTACAGAGATAACAAGCAGAGATCAAACCAGAGGGTATAGAGCTACATGAAGGAGGAAGGTACCCGCTTTATGCCAGAGATGGAGCTCCCAGAAGGTGCAGGCGGGGTCAGCGTTGGGGAGCTATAGCGTGAGAATTACTGTGTCCTTTTTTTTTTTTTTTGGGTGAGCGCCCGTGCGCGCGCGTGAGAGAGAGAGAGTATTTGATTACTTTGATCAAAAAGTGAGGCTATTGGAGTTCGGTCATTCGGTCATGTGAGAGAGATTGAGAGAGAGAGAGAGAGAGAGAGAGTATTTGATTACTTTGATCAAAGTCAAAAGTGAGACTATTGGAGTTCGGTCATTCTAGCTTTAAAATTTTAGTGCTTGTTGAGAGAGAGAGAGTATTTGATTACTTTGATCAAAGTCAAAAGTGAGACTATTGGAGTTCGGTCATTCTAGCTTTAAAATTTTAGTGCTTCTATTATTGATAGTTCCTTTCTGAATGTCCATGCTTGACTGATTTCATCTTCAATACAACTGCAGACCAGTAACGAGTGCCATTACCTATTAAGGAATGGATGGTCCTTTAACAAATAACAATTAAAATTTTGTTATTAATGTAATGCTTTCTAGAAGCAATTTGTCCATGCTTACAGCTTTTGCTTTGTTATGTTTTGTCCCCCTTTCTGCATGCAGGTTATTCATCAGAAGTACAGAATTTCTTATGATGAGATCACCAATGATTTATGTCCTGTAAGTCAGTCTCGCCCTGGATTTTTATTTTATCCATCATTTTTTTTTTTAAAAAAAGAAAAAACAGAAAGAAGGGGGGGCGGCTGATGGGCAAGTTATGGTATGAGACTTTTAGTCTGTTAGTGGTGGAGGTTTTTATGGGTTCCATGGAATGTGTGGTTTAGATTCAGTAATTGTTGAAGCTTGTGGTGGCTTCTGCGAAATATCGGGTTGAAGTTGGTTGAATTATGATAAATTTTTAGATTTATTTAGTTGGAAACAGTCACCGACTAAGAAATAGAAGAGTTAAAATCTTTTTGCCACCCTCTTCAGGATGGTCCATGACTTTACCGATCATGCACTAATGGTATGCTTCTCTCTGCAAGTGGTTTTCCAGTTGATGATCAGAATTACTTGTCTGTTTGCAGTACAATTATAATTGACTAATTCACATGGCTTACATATTAATGTGTAGCAATATTAGGAGCTTCCACAGGTCATAAAGTTTAATGTTAAGATTTTTCGGTGCCATATATGCTATATCACTTTCTCACATTGAAAATATTGGCTTCGTCAGATTCTTAGTGTACAGCAGCTGTACCGAATATGTACATTGTACTGGGATGACAACTATAATACTCGAAGTGTATCTCCAGATGTAAGTAATTAATTGCCAAGATTTGCAAGAAGAAAATCTTTTAAGTAACGTTATATATGATAAATTTGTTTTAATCTTAATGACAGGTCATATCGAGCATGAGGGTACTAATGACAGAGGACTCTAACAATGCTGTTAGTAGCTCGTTTCTGTTGGATGACAATTCAATGTAAGAAGTCTTATTATTTCATCATTATTTGTTTATCTATAAATGCTATTCGAAACTAGTCGGGGAAGATTGTATGCTACATGGGTGTGGAGCATCTTGATTTCCTTTCTCTAATGCCACCGAGTCTTGGCCTAAGAACATAACGATACTGCTACAAACATGGATATGGATACGCCATCATGTGATTTTTCTGGATAACAGGATAAGTAGGACCCGGAAGTTTGGGACGTCAATTTAAATTATTCAAAATTATCGCTTATCTCTAATATCTTTATGCACCTTGTTTGCATTGATTTTCATTTCGTGATGTGCTTCTTTAAATTTTTAAGTCTGATGCTAAGATGTCTATTTTTAGTTATTGATGTATATTTCTTGATTCCTATTGTGCTTGTGAAACTAACGTTTTGTTACTTTACTCTTTTAATCATCTAAAAAACTTGGCAGCATGTCAACCATTTATGCCAACCAAATATTCTTTATACAAAAAATATTTTTCACATTTCCCTATAATTTCGTTCTTCTTCTCCACCACATATTTTCCCAAAAAAAAAAGTCTCTTTTCTAAAAGTGAAAGCCAGAAAGAATAAGCCATAAATATCTGCATACTATATAGATCCTGGTGAAGTTTTGAATGTGGTACGTGTTGGATTTTATGTGTGCTTAGTCTGACAAATGCGTCAGTTACTTTTGAGATTTATATGTTCAGTGCCTTGGTGATGCTTTATACTTTGATTACACTATCCTTTTCCTTTATGGTAATTTATAGTTCATTTGATGAATACACTCGAGTGTTTTGCTTGATTAACTGAACTCTGTGTAGCTGATGATACTTCTCATACTTCCATTGAAGTCTGTGTAATATTATTCCTTGACTTTTCACCCTCTTGGTTCAGTTTCACTATTTTCTTTGTTCTGGAATAGCAGAAGTCTAAATTGCTAATGCATACTTGTGCGAATGCAGCATACCATTCTCGGTTGATGATCTATCTGATACCCTCAAGGTGAAAGAATTCTCGGATGTCAAGCCCGCGGAGGAACTTCTTGAGAATCCAGCCTTCCAGTTTTTAAATGAGTAAGGCTGGCGAACCATATGAGTTCTTTTACTCTTTCCATTGGGGCACAGTAAAGAAACTACCATTAGTGGGTCCTTGCATACATTGTAAATCCATTAAATATTTTTTTTCAAAATTTTTATTTTTTTATTTTAAGTTTATATAATTAGTTATCTTTTGGTATTTTAAACGTTTGTCAAAACTTGGGAAATGGGAAATTGATTTCATAGGTTCCATTGCCCTTTTTTGTATTGTTTTGTTGGGGTTCCAAATTGCAGCATTCATTTCTTAGGGAATTAGGTTGAAGGTTATAGTGATTCAAAATGTAAATGACGAAGTATATTGAGGTTGGTTTGTACAGTCATAATACAGTTTTTTTGTATTTAGATTATTTTCCCCGTTTTACATTTTTGTTTGTAGAATAAATATCTAGCAACTATATGAGTGCCATTATGGCATCAATATGGGTGATGTGACTGCATGTAAGAATTTCAGGTGTGTACGTCATGCACAGTATTCTGTGGTATTCATTCGTTTGTATTCCTGCGGTGGTTAGCCATAAATCGTGCTTGTGCCGGGTTTGGTGAATTGTATCCCTACATTGACTTTGCCACAAGTTATTGGACCAGTACTTGAGTTCACGTGAATTCTTGAAAGTTTTAAGGTGAGCGTTTGCCCTGGGAGGATTCGTAAGTCATGTTTTGGGACCAAAATTTACTGTATATAGTAATGGACTCCTTCGGGACCATTTTAACATTACCATTTACCACACAAACTACAATGACAACTGTACTTGTGTAAAATTTTCTTACAAAATTGTCTCTACTAAATGATGTGGTACCATTATGGTGGGTGATTTTTAACTAATGTGATGCGTCCAAAAATAAGGGCGTTGTTAATTGTGGTGTACGAAAATTTTGTAAATTTTATTATGTGAGTGAAGTATTGGTACAATTCAGGGCAATCAATTTCGGCTCGAAAGTTTGGAAATCAAGCTCACACGTTGCGGATTCACAATGCACTGCGTTGATCCACTTCACTACGTTTGCCCCTATACAACATAGTTATGATGAGAGATTTTTTTGGTTTGAGCTTGGCCTATTATTGACGCGAATTTTCTGAAGAACCAAAGATTGCTTACAGACGGGCCATGTGGCAAGCCGGAGTGTCATCTCTGTTATATGGCCGGTTGAGAAAGTTAATGGGAAATTATATTGACACTAATGTTTTTTTGTACCACCTCTTTCTCATTTACCCTGTCCACTTTTATTTTTACACAAAGATTAAGGAAAGCATTGGAAAAATAATTTTACAAATTAACTTTCTAAAATACCCCTATTTAATTAGGGGTATAATTGTAAATGAATTTAAAAAATAACACCAAATAAGGAAACAAGACAAGATAAATGGGACAAACAAAAAACGAAAATTGTGTGGATGTGGCATATAATATATGCACCACATTTTTTTATTATACTAGAAGGAGATCGGGCAAGGGTGGGGAAATAGGGAAAGTGTATATGTGGTTTGAACTCGAGACCTCCCACATAGAATATGCGCAACTACTTATTCAAACCACATTTTAATAGCTCATAAATTTCAATTACAAACCACATTTTGATAGTTCATAAATTTCAATTATTATTTTATTTATATATGATTAACATTTTTGTTGCACCATTTTACCAACTTGCTATCTGTTAGTACTTATTGTCCGAAATAATTATTTTTCGTCCGAACATTTTATAATTTAGTGAAAAATGACCGAAAAATTCGATAATGACACAATTATTTTTTTCTTTTTAATTTTCTAAAAATACTAAGGGCTTCTTTAACGAACTTCTAGGATAAAAATTGTTTTTTTGATATAACATATGCTAGTTATTGGAAGGCTGGTGATAAAAATGTTGAATGAAAAAGTTAGGAACTTGAGATCATATATATTATAATTGGTAAGTAATGAGAACATGTAATGCAATAAAAATATGTGATGTCAATAAGACCACTCTTAAAGTTTCACTAAACAATTCTTAAGTGTACAATATACTTATTGAACCTTCTTTTTGCAACAAGAGACCCTAGTACATTGAACAGCTATTAAAATATATCACTAGTCATTAATATGAAGCGTAAAAGCGTAAAATTTAGTGAAGCGTGAATACAAGCATTGAGTATTAAGCACGGTTTGACGTAGAATACAAGAAAATAGTTATTTACTTTCCCCTCAAATTCAGATTTTTTTTAAATTTTTTTTTTTTTTATAATTGGAAACGCCCTCAAACTCATTTTTCATGAAGTATTTATTCAGCATCTATTTCCCTCCTTTTAATATTCCAGGCGAATCCAAAAAAACAAAAAAAGACTCATATTTGAAGAGAGAGAGAGAGAAGAGCTAAAATGTGCCCTTTACTACTTTGTCAAGCTTAGCCAATCTTGATTGGTTCGGTCCTCTATTATCTATTATGAGCAAGTTGTATAATACAGATATATTGGACCAAATGCATATATATTTTCAATGAAAATGATACGAGGATTGGTTTTATCCATTGGTTTGGGATTGATCAAATGTTTGTCTGATACAGTGGGCACGTAATGGATCAATAATAACCTTGAGCATGGATAGTTCAACACTACAGGGTACAGAAATTTGGATAAGCACCAAACTTCAAGTACCATTACATACTAGATAGATGTGTGCTGTAATATCAGGCGTTAATGTGATTTATGAGAGTGACGGTGTGCTCAAATCAGCCACTAATATTATGCCACATTATTAGTGTCATTATGATATCAGACAAATGTGACACTAAGATAGCAGACAAATGTGGTAGCATCGTGCTCATATCTATGACTAGCATTATACTACGTGACTATTTGGTGTTGTTATAATATCAAATAGCTGGTACATGAAAACCTAGTAATAGAGTACTCGTCACTTCCATGAACTTGGGGAGAAAGGGTGTTGGGGCTGTAGTGACCAAGTCGGAACTTGAAAACTTTTAATACAATTTCAGGATCTCGGGTAGTTTGATTCAAACCCAGGTGACAATTAAGACAAGCTCCATTTTTTTTTTTTTTTTTGCAAACCAATCGAACGACTTTCATTACTTAATCAAAAGGAGCATCAGAAGTTAAAGTGTTTACAATAAAAGGTGGGGGATCAGTATCCCAACACAAATTTAAATGATAAACAAAAGCTCGCCTTGCTAACAAGTGGGCCACCTTATTGGCTTTCTTCCGATCTGACATAAACTGACAATCCACCAGTCCTCGAGTAATCAATTTGATCCGCTCCAGCAAAGGGCCTTCAGGGGCTCTGATCTGTGGCTCATTAATAAGGCGTACGATGTTGCTAGCATCAGACTCAAACAAAACATGTTGAAAACCACATTCCCATGCCAGCTGAGCTCCTCTCAACAGTACCCAACACTCACCAACATGAGGCAAAAAAATTTCCAACTACCACGTTTGAACTGGTAGCTACAAATGTCCCTTTGTGATCCCGGCAAACTACTCCCATCCCGACCGTCCTGTACCCCCTCGACACCGTTGCATCCACATTAATTTTAATCCATCCCTCGCTCGGCGCTGTCCACCTATCTGCCACCATCATCCTTCTCATTCCTCCATGAACTCGCTGGAATTCCTCAAGAAACCAATGAGCAGCCAAAATAAAACCATCTTCCCCACCATCCGTTGCCTCTCAAATGGCTCGGTTACGTATCTGCCAACATTTCCAAAATGCCACCAATAACCATGCAAAAGAAAAAATATCCAATCCACATCATGCATGCAAAATAAAATCACCTAAATGTCCTCCAGAAAAGTCTCCCACCCGCCTGCCAAACACACTATCTATCCAAAACCCGTAAACCCGTCGACAACCAACAATTACATGAAAACTATCCTCCACCTCCACCACGTACCTAGATTTCGCATCATCCATCATATACCTTGGCCATAATGCATATTTCGTAGGTAATATATCCATAAAGATCTTCCAAATAAAGAACTTAATTTTGCTCTGGAGTTGTAAGTTCCATAGAGCTTTCCACCACCCCATCAAACCATTCTCACCAGCTCCATTTACCTCTCTTTGTAATTGCATCACGAGATGATATCCTGATTTCACACTATATTCTCCATTAGCCTCAAAATGCCACATTATTGTGTCCTCCGTATTAATATCACCACATGGTATAGACAAGATCAAATCCCCATCCATTTTATGAAACTGTTCTTTAATAAGCTCCAGATTCCACCCTCTATTCCCATCCATCAACTTAGCCACCTGCATCATATGGTTCTCGAAAGTAGATGTGATTGGTTTAAAAGAGAACAGACGAAGTAACCAAGGGCTAGAAAAAACCAGTGCGTTCTCCCCATTCCCAATCCTCTATCTTACATCTTTTTTGATAAGCTCGCGTTCCCATATAATACTACGCCATAAATACGAACACCCCAGTTTGCAATCTACATCTCAAAAATTTGCGAATCGATGGTATTTCAATCTCAAGATATCTGCTGCCAACGAATTTGGAGAAGTGAGTATACGCCAACTTTGTTTTGCCACAAAGTCTCGATTAAACCCTGATAAATCTCCAAATCCCTCCCCTTTCAAATTTTGACTTACACAGATTCTCCCATGCCATCTACCTGGGTCTCCATTTCTCACTCGAATCTCCCCACCAAAAAGGGAAGCCATTTTAGTTAGCTCCCCACACAATTCCCCAGGAAGTCTAAATAAACTCATAGTATAGATCGGAATTGACTGAATAATGGCTTTAATCAATACCTCACGCCCACCAATTGAGAATAACTTTCGTCGCCAACCCTGTACCTTTTTCCACACCCTGTGCTTTAGTCTGCCAAAAACCCCATTTTTATTCCTCCCAATAAAAGATGGCAATCCCAAATAATTGTAATGAGATCTATTATTGCCTAGTCCCCAGAATTCAACAATTTGGGACGGTGTAGCCTGGTCTATATTAGGACTAAAAGTGAATTGAGATTTGCCTAAGTTCAACTTTTAGCCTGACACCCGCTAAAAGAGCTGCAGTATACGTCCAATCTCCTGACATTCAGCAATATTGGCAAGCCCAAAAAGAATACTATCATCCGAAAAAAAGAGATGACTAATTTGCGGTCTATATCTGTTATATCCAAAACCTCTGAGCCTTCCATCCCGCTCCCCCTTCAAAATAAGTTGAGATAGTCCCTCCGCACACAGAAAAAAGAGAGGGGGATAACGGGCACCCTTGCCTCAGTCCCCGTGACGGAACTACTTCTCCCATCGGCTGTCCATTGATTAGAAAAGAAAATTTTACCGTAAAAATACACTTCATAATCAAATTCCTCCAATGAACTAAAAAACACATCCGTTCCATCATCTTAATAAAAAAACTCCATTCCACACTGTCATATGCCTCACTCATGTCCAGTTTAAGAGCCATCACACCATTGCCCCCTCCAGCTTTCTCCTAAAGTGAATGCATGAGCTCCGTTTTATAAAATAAATAAATAAATACTAGAATAGATTTTCAAAAACAATACCGCATAAAGAGAGTTAATATATATAAGTATCATGTTGTTCTTCAAAGAAATTTCTAATCAGATTGCACAAGCTGTGTATATACGTGATATATATATATATATATATGCATAATCAAAGAAATTTCTAATCAGAAGACACTCGCACTATTTTAATTATTTTAAAAATACTTAAGAAGTTTGACTAATTTGTTTATAAGGGTGTCATTTGAGTTGTGCTATTTGAACAAAGATATATACAAAAATTCTAACAAAACTAACACATGGCACAATCTTGTTTTTAAATACATCACATCACTTTTACATCAACACTAATCACTTATGACACTTGTCTATTTTGTCACATTTTTTCACTTCTTTTGTCCAATTAGAATTTTCCATATCGTTGAAGTTTAAATATATACTAGTTATATGCCTGTGTTACACAAAATAGAATAATTAGCAAACAAAATGCATAGTAATTTAAAAAACTAAATAATTAAAATTTTATTATGTACTACTCACTAATATACATATGTTACTAATATATATAAATAGAATCAAATTGAAACGTATAATATTTTCGTTTGACACAAAGCTAGTTAAGCTGTCATTCATAGAACAATACTATTAAGTATTAAAAATTAAATTAGGAAATTTTTACAAAATTAATTTCACATTGAGTACGTAAACTAAGAAACCATGGAAAAGAGAGGATACGAAATTTATATAACTCTAGAATTACCATACACTCATACCCTTATTCAATAGGGTGTGGACGATATTCATTTATCAGAATGAATTATTTTCCACATTCATTCTTCACCGTATATTCTTGGAAAAATTATTTTTTGCATTTCCTCATCAATATTCACTAAATCTATTCTAAAAAGTCAAAAGGACATAATCTCTTATTGCAAAAGACCTAAGTGAAACAATATTACAACAGATGATAAATTCTATATGATTTACTATTTACCCCTAAAATTAATTTTTTATCACTTTCCGTTCTGAAAAGAATTAAAAGAATTTTTTATTTTTGTTTTAAATCATTATCATCAAATATTATTATTATTATCTATTACCTCAATTTAAATTTTCACTCATATAGGTTCCCATAGAAAAATAAATAATAAATTAAGTAATGTACTAAATATATAGCCTTAGGTTTATCGTATTGAATCAGGGTAAAAGTTTTGAACTGATTTAATTTTACCTTATTACTATATCATCAATCTCACGAGTAGACACTTAATTGAAATTAGAAGAAGTCTCAATAACCCAATACTTGAAATTTGTCTATCAACTATTATAATTTTGAAGAAATATTAAATCCTTGAAAATAGCCTATGTAGAATAAAAATAAATATAAATGTTTGTATGTTATTATAAAATAAAATAATAGCAAAATATAATTAATAGATAAGCATTATTTTGAAGAGAATAGATAATTATTATTGTTATTATTATTATTATAAAATAAAAAAATAAAAGAAGCATACAAAAGTAGGATAGTGATTTTGGCGGGAAAGTTTATAGATGACCACTATCCTACTTTAATATATGTAATAGTGATTTTGGCGGGAAAGTTTATAGATGACCACTATCCTATTTTAATATATGTAATGTAAGATAAGATAAGACAAGATGAGATAATATTCTCCAAACGACTAATCCATATGGAGGACCTCTGGTCAAACCTACAAAACGACTAACTTTTTTCTCCTCCGCTCCCCTGTATCCCCTGTATATCTAAATAATATTAATAAAAAAATAAAATAAAGAACCTGTGCTCATTACATTCAAAATCAGTTTGAATTTCACACACATTTGATGATACAAATGTGATTTATGGGGTGCAGTATAATACTTGTCATAGTGATTTTTCGGGTTGATGATGTGGTTACACCAGTGATTGATATATTATGATACATCACGTTCTGGTATTTGAATCTTGCTATTCAATATCATGACATATGTTACTTCTATATATTTTAGACAATAATAGACCAATGAGCTTCCACTCTGTCGGTAAAAAGGTCCACCCCTAAATTATACTCCCTCCGTCTCCATAATCTAGTTCTTCTATCAAGTTCATTGGACACTATAAGAAAATAATAGACCAGTGAACTTCCACTCCGTCAGTAAAAAGGTCCACCCCTAAATTATACTCCCTCCGTCTCAATAGTCTAGTTCTTTTATGGAGTATTTATGATGTCCAATAGATTATGTGGCAGGCTCTCATTGGATATGCCACATAATCTATTAGACACTATCAGATGGTGTCCAATGGACTCTATAGAATATATATTCAATAGTCCACTTTGTTACTTTTTCACAATGATTGAGAAAATTTATTGGAAAACCAAATTGTACAATTTTTTCAATATATATTCTTATTTAATGAAAATAAGAGTTATTACGAAATACTACATATGTCCTAAAAAGATAGTTCTATTTCTTTTTTCACATATATTAAAAAAAGTTCATTTAATAGTATTAAAAAAATAAATTTTAACATTATTTCTATATTATACTCTTTTATTTATTGATTATTTTACTTTAATAATTCTATTTTTTTAATAACTATGTATACTAAATAGAAGCATATAAAAAATTAATATTTCGATCTCTTTTTAAAAAGGAAATTAGACCATATTTTGAAATAGAGGCAGAATTTTAAATAAATAAACATATTAAATAAAGTTATTTTGGTAAAATGATAGAAAGTAACCCCTCAAATTAGAACCGTCATTATATATTTTGGACAAGTTAAAAAGGAAAACAAGACTGTATACATGAGACATGACATTATTTATAATAATTTCTCTTGCTCTAGCTAGAACATATTACAGGGAAAAAAATTGCAAATACTTACTGCTCAATGAGTGAAATCGTATCGATATGATCGACATGTCACACAAAATGAATCGTCTTAACATCTTAATTAGTAAGCTTTTAGTGTTGGTCCATATTTTTTTCACACAAAGTGAATGCCCTTAATCTTAGGACACATTAATTTCTTCAATCGTATATGTCATGTGGCCATACATTCGTGCAATCATCGTTTACAAACTTTCAATGCAAGTTGTTCAAATTTCAATACTTCGAGGACTAAACCGGAAATTCCCCTACATGATCACAACAAAAGCGAATATATAGCATCAGCGAATGAGAAAAATTGACATTATAACGCTGTGGAATTCTCCGTTGGGTTAGTTTCACCAAAGGTCCCCAACCTTTGAGTTAAAAATTAATTTTGTCCTCAATTGTTTTAAAATTCTCTTAGGTCCCCAACCTTTCATAAATACTCACAGAAGGTTATTTTTAATTATTCACTCAACTTTTCATAGAAAATGACGCTTATACTCTTTAACCTTTTAATTTTAAAAATCGGAAGAGCACATTTAAAAATATTAAAAATTAAAAAAACCCACCCACCCCTCCCTTCCCTTCCAAAAGGGCAGTCGAAAATGACTACTGTTGGAAATGGCTACAGAGCTATTTTTGAAGGCCAAAAAGCTATAAAAAATAACAGCAAACTGCTACATCACCCCCATTTTGCGGGTAGAGCAAAATGGGGGGATCCTGTCATTCTGGCAGCCAAAATGAGGGGATCTACCCCCATATATGCTGCTGCAAACGGCAGCAGTTTGTTGTAGTTTACGGCAGCTTCTTGGCAGTCGGAAATGACCCCGACAGCCATTTCCGGCGGTCTTCTTGGGAGGGGAGGGGAGGGGTGGGTGTTTTTTTTTTTAAAATTTTTTATTATTTTAAATATTTTTAAATATTTTATTTTTAAAATTAAAAGGCTAAAGAGTATAATCGTTACTTTCTATGACAAGTTGAGTGAATAGTGAAAAAGACCTTTTATGAGTATCTATAAAAGGTTGGGAGACCCAAGAGAGTCTTAAAAAAGTTGGGGACGAACTCGATTCTTAACCCAAAGATTGAGAATTTTTTGTGAAATTAACCCTTCTACATTTCGATAAATTTGTACAATTATATTTTTTGATAAAAATAATTTCCCGTAAGATGGCAGAATTATTTTGTTATACGCACACGTGGCGGGAGATTATTGGGAAAACTTATAAACAATTAACTCTCTGTATGCGTGGTCCACATTATTGCTCCAATAATGTCTAATACATCTAATGGGAGATGGTTACTATATTATTATCAGTCCATTTGCAGCCTTCATAAGCAACCTTTGGTTAGTAATAGAGATAGATTTTGGGAATGAATAGCTGACATTTATAAAATATATGTAAGGGGTTCAGTTAAATATGTAGATAAAATTGATTTGACTTGATTTGAGAACATGCACGAAAACTTATGCAGATTAGCGGATGTATACTAGTATATATATTGACGAGTCCCATTCTGGCACTATATGTGCCATACACTATGACACCACATAGCCATGTGGCGTGCCTGAATACACACCACATCACTATATGGTGCTATAGTATATGGTGCATATGGTGCTAGATCAATTCCGTATATATCGATAGCCAGTTCTGACTGAAATGTCCATTTGATTTTCTTAAAATCAATCTTCACTCAAGTTTATTTTTAATTACACATTCACTTATTAAAATAATCTTGTACGTAGATTTGTAACTTTTCTTTACTTTTTAATCATACATTCTCTAAAAAAAATCAATTTTCACAAAATCAACTCTTAAAAAATCAAAACCATACACCGTAATTGCATGTTATAAATGCGAAATATCTTGAATTATAGTATTAGAATATGAAAATGGTTTGTGACAGCTTCCATCCTATGTGGGTGAACGATGCACGCCAAGATAGGGCCGTACTATTTATATACATGCTATGCTCATTTCTTTTTACACCTCTACCAATGGCACCATATAGTATTATACAGTCTCATAAGGCCATTGGTTGAATATTCAGACGCACCATATAGATACATGTAATAACGTATGGCACCGTATGGTGCCATCTGTATCACATTAGAACATGACCAAATAAAAAAAATAAAAATAGTCAACACTACAACCCAGAAACCAAGTACACTGAATGTTTGATTCTACTAAATTAGATTAAAGAAGAAAAAGAAACGTCCTTATCGCGAAATCCTTAACCTCATTTTCATGGAACGTACGTGTTCAGCATTAACTTAATTACTTAATTATAATTATTAGTATTATTATTATCAAACTTTCTGCGCAGTAAAGGTGGCAGCTTCCAGGA
Organism: Nyctanthes arbor-tristis; assembly: GCA_963692815.1. Taxonomy (NCBI): domain Eukaryota; kingdom Viridiplantae; phylum Streptophyta; class Magnoliopsida; order Lamiales; family Oleaceae; genus Nyctanthes; species Nyctanthes arbor-tristis. The sequence continues at coordinate 43,102 of CAVNYN010224428.1, forward strand.
AAGGTTATGTACATAAACACAAACACTCGAGAATAAGCCACTTAATAAAAGCTAATAAATTCTGCCTTCTAACCACTTAGCTTTTTCCTACGCGTGATCGAACTCATTATTATAGATTTCATCGAACTTTTGCGTATTTTAATGTCACCAAATTATATTTATTAAATTAATTAATAATAAAAGGGCTTTGTTTGATACTATTAATTGATTATTATCACAGCCGACCATATATAAGGTAAAGTGGTATGAATAAAATATTATGTGCGCCACTATTCTCACAATTTTTTTTTAACAACTTGTGCATATATCATATTATGATGTGAAATCTTACATTTTTATGTTGAGTCATGCTAGTTGTAGTTAAACTTTTACAAAATCTTTTATAAAATAAAGTAAATTTAATTAGCATCTCTAAATTACTTTTTCATCACATGATACATATGAGTAAAACGGTAAAATCGCTCTATTTAGTAAAACATCTTGTAAATCCTCTCTACAAATAACATTTTCCCTTGATGTTATAAAGAATTTCTAGAATGCATCTTATACGTCTTAAAAAAATTTGTACAAATAGTAGTCCCCATAATTAACACTTCTCGAAGTGGTATATATATACACCAGTGCTCTAAAAAGCTCGACTATGTGACTATTAGACAGAGTCTATCTCGAAGCTTGGCTCTTGGGCTCTACGTTTTGCCATGTTTTGGGTTTTATCACATATTAATTGAGCTTTTATTATGCATTGATGCGCTTACACATGGCGCATAAGATCAATGTTTGACCTTAAACCTTGTTTTTATGCATCACGCTTTCTAGAACATTGATATATGCACATATATATTCAACCAGTTGGGTTTGGAGAATTGGGAAAAAGTTGTGGAAACTTGGAAAGGAGGGAGACTAAGAAATGTTACACTAGTTCCTATCAAATCTACACGGGAGGGTATGTATACACACACGTGGTTGAGATCTAGGTGCGTGTGCAGGTGAGATTCCATAACAGCTTGTTTTCTTGAAAATAATCTAAATTTAACTTCGCCACACCATACATTAAAAAAAAAAAAAAAGAACTGAAGAAATCATTTCTTTTTAGTGAAAATCCCTTCTAAACAAACTTGAAATTGGATTTGGGGTTTTACTGTCTGAAAAATCATAATTAATTATTCAACTAGGTCTTTAATATTTAATTTCATGCCATACAAGGTACTGACTGAAAAATGCATGTATTACTTCCTAACGGGGCGGAAGAAACGTAGTTATGCCGTGTATTAGGACACACAGCGTGAAAAATCATAACCATGTGGCATGCCTGATGCACGATATGTGACCATATGACACCATATGATACCATATATATATATATATACTTTTAGATCATTTTTAAGAAGAAAGGCCAGTAGACTACTAAGTTAAATGATGCTGGTGAGATCATGTATGTCATCCTAAAAAGGAGGATTTGTTAGGAAAGAATAGCCCAGATATATCAAGTAAAAGATTATGGGACTGATTATTAATTGCTTTAATCTTTTCGAGATGGAATGTTAACTTGGAAAAACTGACATACATGATCAAAAAAGAGGGAAAAAAAACTTCTATAGTTATTGAATATTGTACAACTAATAAAGCTAAAAAAAAAAAAAAAACCTCTATAGTTATTGATTATTGTACTAGTTATAAAGCTTCTTAATTATAATGTGAAAAGTCGGTCTAAACACACGGCATATCTAGTTATATAGCAACGTATTTTGTATTGGATAATAAGTTAATTAATAAATCTAGTTTTTAAATTTATTAAGGACATAGAATGGAGTGAATTTATGCAATCTCCCAAGCCCTTATAACTAATTTGTAGAATTAATCAAACGGAAATTCTATATATTTAAAACCCGTTTTTCAATAAGATTCTCTTGAGTGAATGCAATCAAGTAGAATCACGATAAGTCCTAAAGACATCAATATTCTAAGTTTAGCTTTCTTTTGGAGTTGTGCTTTTGGAGGCTTGCTTAAAAGATAGGATTGGATAGCCAAATTAAGAATATATAGTTGAAAGAATGAAACTTCTACTCACCCCAAAATCAAGTTTAATATTCAAAACCTTACAAAAAACTAAGTTTGTAGCTCACAATCTTTTCATAAAAAGAAGAGACTCCATGAAAACTGACATACATTATTAACAATTAGTTATATAATCTTGTGTAAAGCTTAGCTTCATCACCAAGTATAGACATAGACCCATTGTTAGTTTAATATATCAATAACTACTTTTTGTGGGAGCTGTTCTAACTACTTTTTAGGAAGGGGATGGGGTCATCATCTTTTAATGTGTCTAATGGATACTTGTCACATGATATATTAGACTCAATAAAATAGTGTCCAATGGACACTATATCATTGCCTCCATCATATCTATCAAGGATAAGTTTCCTGGCTGATTCTTGATGACATTTTTAATCCCCTGTTTCATGAGATCTATACAAGTCAAAAAATTAAAATACTCAAAATTTTCTAGATATTTTACAACCATGAAGTCTTCACTGTTCAACTTGACAATGGCTAAATTTACTCAATTAATGTAGATTATTATTTGAGACATGCTATTTGTAGTTAATCATTCACCGTCTTGTCTTTAAATTGTTTTCTCCAATCACACAATATATTGGGATAAAATTGTGAGTTTACTCCATTTTGTAAAAGATTGCTTAAATGAGTCAAATGACTACTTATAAATAATATTTTCCTTATTATTCACATTGGTACATGCAATGGGAAATGATATATAAATCCAAATATTCTCGAGATCAAGAAAAATTTAACTCCTTGATTAAGGCATCGGTTCTTCTCCGCTACAATTCTTTTATAATACTTAGGGAAAAAAAGGAGCAATATTTGACTTTTAATTTTGTCCAAATGCCATATGTTTGGCGGTATTATGTCACTAGATGTTTTATGTGGTGTGCTCTGATTGGACAATTCTAACCAAAGCACATGAGGTGTGCGCCTGACTATGATGAAGTAAAAGAGTCAAAAATAATAAATAAAGACTTTCTCATCAGTTGAAATCGAAATTTGTAATGGATGGAACTCTTCCATCCGACATGTATAGTATCGCGACTTTCTCATCTTAAAAGGAAGAACTCAGTCACTTTTAAACCGATCAAACTAGCATTGGAATTTTTAAATTGACCAATCTATTTACCAAAGTCATTTATTTTTTTATTTTTTTTTGAAGGACCAAACTCATTTATTTTAATAGTTAGCACAAGAATAGTTTTTAATTGACTTAAGAACTTGTTAATTAATTTCATATTCCACTTATTATAAGTTTTCTTTCTTTATTTCTTTGCTCTTTTCTTTTCTTCTTCTTATTGAAAAAAGATTAAATACTCCCAATTAATCAATAACTCGACCCTCATATCTATTTGTCAGTTGTTTATTGACCTCCTCCTCCTATTATTTTATAACTAGAATTCTCACCCGTGCGTTGGAAGGGATCTAAAAGAAATAAAAACCGTAATAATTCTTGAGAGACGTATTTATCTAACATGAAAAAATGGCATGTTTAGTTGTCAACCATATATTGAATGATTGTGGACCTTCAAATTCACCAATTGCATATAAACAACTAATTTATATTTGCCAACTAAAAAATATCAGTTATTCATATCAGATACACATGTCTACTTCGAATTACTCTTGTAGCAAATGTCAGTGAATTTTTATACAAACATTTAATACATTATTAATACAGCTAGTTGAGTCATATATTAGCATTATGAGACATAAATTTTATAACTATTCTATCATATTTTGATTTATTTGTCAGTAATACTTTTTATACCAGTTAATTCTTTCCTTTTTTTTTATTTATAAATTGGATATAGGGAAAGACGGGAAACCAATATTAGTTCTTCATATCAGATAAACATTTCTCCATATAATTACTCTAATAAAAAATGTCAATGAATTTTTATATAAAAATTTCATATAAATTATCAATACAGCTAGTTGAGTCATATTAGTATTATGAAACATAAGTTTTTATAATCATTCTATTATATTTGAATTTATTCGTCAGTAACATTTTTTACACCAGTTAATTTCTCTTTTTTCAGTAGGTATATGGGAGGGGAGGGGCAGGTGTGTTCCAACACAATACCTCATATCTAGAATGTGAGAAACATAACCAATGTAGTACTTGTTTGAATTACAACACCAGTTAATTATGCATATATAGATAAAAATTAATTGAGGCGATTCAATAAGAGTAAAATGTTTAAAAATTGTTGAACAACAATTACAGTGCAACTGTATCAATATTCAGTCTGTCTCTCAAAGAAATAATCCAACTTCAAATACAGTAAGATTGTGTTTCAAACCCTAAATTGAAATTTTTATTCCATGGGAAATTATAAAAATGTTCCAATTTATATTAATTATAGAATCGGCAAATTGGAATACTATAATTTCAAAAAAACCAAATTTGATTATTACACTATGATAACCATATAAAAATTTCTTCAAAAATTTCAAAATTAAAATTTACAATAAGGTGACAAATTTTTAAAAATTTATTCATTTAGAAACGTATTATGCATGAGTTTTCGAATTATAAAGATTACTATTTGCTTTTTTTGAAATCGAACTTCCAAGTAATTTCGTGTTCGATTTGATAAGTGACAGATCCCTAATTCAAAATAGTTGGCTAAAGAAATTACCGTGAATTGATGATTAGGCATGTATTAATAAAGGAAAAAATAAATATCATTTAATAAATTAGTGTAACAATTTCTAAAAAAAAGATAAAAAAATACAAAAAAAAAAATTAAATGATGTTACCAGAAATCTTACAGAGTCAGAAATTTTACAGAGCCAGGAAATGAACGGGAAAAACCTCATTTCTCTTATTATATATATAGATATAGATATGGGTGGGGCAAGAACGGGCCATTCATTTGTTAATGAGAATTCACAATTTATCATCTCGCATTTGCACTTAAGTTCTGTGGTAAAAAATCTCGTATAGAATATATTGTATACAGTAGGAATAGACTGCAACCATTGTGTGTGTACTTTGTACACCTAGGGATGGATCCTTAATATGATTGCACCCTGCACTAGACTACAATCTAGTGCAGCCCAAAAAAATTTTTTTAGTTTAATTTTTTTTGAATAATAAAATTGTTTTAATTCAATTAGTGGTTAATTTAACTACGGAAACAAAGTACTCGATTGAGCTCATTTGAAATTCTAACTTGGAAAAGAAATACCGGCCACCACCCCACATTTTACATTTCATTTAGTTGAAAACATTGAAGAGTTTGGGCACTTGAAAATTAATTTTTCTCAGTTCTTTACCACCTTTTCGAATTGTGGTAACCTACTCACTATTCACAATCTCACTTACCGTATATTGTCCCTTATAAGATGGGAGAATTCTTCAATATTCCGACGCCTTTGTAGTTTTAGGTCCACCATATATATCAAAATGAAAATGATACCTCAGTTTCAGAAGATTTTCTATAGAAGCAGACCGGACTCCGAACTTGGAGCTGGACCACCAATTACAGGGGCCAAGATCGGAAGAGCACACGTCTGAGTCACCTGGCAGCCTGACCGTCAGTTTTAGTTCTCCATGTAGTAATCCTTGGTGTTTTTTTATCGCGTTAGCATACTAGCTATCAAGGCGCAGACGTGGTTGTAACATTAGGTACAAATGAAAAATATCTCTATACTAATTAGTACCAGCTCCATCCCAAAAAAACAGTCGTATTCCCTCTTTCACATAGATTAAGAAAAGTTTATTTAATAGTATTAGAAAAGTAAATTTTAATATAATTTACTTATTATACCATTTGATTTATTAATTATTCCACTTTGATAATTCTATTTTTTTATATCTATGCATATTAAATATGAGGCATATAAGAGAACTAATATTTCAACTACTTTTTAAAAAGAAATTAGACTATATTTTGGGATGGACGAAAAAAGAAAATTGGACCATCTTTTTAGGACGTGAGTTGTATATCTATAAAGTAATAAATTCTTGAATCGCACTAAATATTCACCCTATCTTGTTATTGAATTACTTATATATATTGAGATAAACTAGAGGCAAAATATTGCGATGTATAAATAATTTAATTAGATGGATAAGAGTTGGACATGATATTGAGTGGATGTATAGCATTATCCTAAATTCTTTTTTTCATTACGTAAAGAGGCCACTTGTAAGAGCAATTCTAATGTTGGGTGAACAAGCCAAGGAGAAAACACCCATAAGCGAAAAAATGAAGGGGGAAAAACGTATTCTCAAATAAATGTGTGGGGAAAACTTTTAGTAGAAAAATATTTTATTTGGCTCTACAATTGGACGCATGGCATCCTTTAATTAGTTGCCACACTTTTTTAACTTAAAAAAATGTGAGAGGGAATTGGGTAATTTGGCCCCAAACACTATTTGTTGTGGTAAGGTGAAAAAACCTAATTACATGATATTCAGTCTCATATACAGGATGAATAAAATTATTTGCTTGAGTTTGTTTCTGTCTTTTCGTGAGAGAAACATATATCCCATTGAAATAATAAAATTTTATAGTTGATCTCAATGCACATCTATACATATCATTTCGTCTTTGTTTAATTGCAAAGAACGAACAAATCTATGGTGACTAGAGTGACAGATGGAATGTGTATATTATAGTTTTAAGAGTGGTGATATGTCATATGTAACGTCATTCATGCTCATATCAGTTTGTGTAGTAATATAAATATCGTTTATTGATAAATCACTTGAAAAGTAAAGAGACATACCAATTTAAAATATCATATACATGCCGCATAAAGATTGTGCTCTAACTCCTTTATTTTATTTTTACTTCATGTGTTTCAGTTTACGTAGTATTTTGATCTGAAGACACCTGTTGTATATGACGCATTTCCTTTTATTAATTCACATGACCATACATGTGAGTCTATGAAATTAGTGGAGAAGAATGAACCACATATGTAGACACTTGGTGTCACATATCGAAATTGTTTAGTTATAGGAAGAACTTGCTATTTCCTAGTTTATTAAATTATTTATTGTTATTATATATTCATGTTTATTTTTCACACTACTTTTTGTAGTTTAAAACAGTTCTCTCTTCTACACGTCTTTTTTGCACTACTTTTACAATTGCCTATAACTTTTCACTTTCTTCTCACCATCAGTTTTCTTTACACCATTTCTTCTCTTTACAATCAAATACCTGCTAAATTGATATACTAAATTGGTAAATCAAAAAAAGAGGAAGAAGAATAAATGAATTAAATCATGATTCATAGTCCCAAAAGCTACAGAGTCTCTTAAATCTAATAAATCAAACTAATTAATCTTATTTCACTTTTATATCAAAAGATGATAATAACAAAAATCTTGAAACAACAACAATAATAAATGAATAAATGTCAACGAGGCCTAGTTATTTTGGTTAAGAGGCTAGGCTGATGTATTGAGACCTCACGGTTTTAGGTTCAATTCCCCTATACATTTATTTTCCTGACGCTTTGTTTTTGAGTAGGATAAATACCGATACGTATTTGTGCTGCTATGATGTATATTTGTAATTGTACTTTTAAAAAATAATAATAAATAAATAATTAATTAATTAATTTCCTCAAAAAATATATATTATAAATAAATAGAAAGTGGACTCATGCTTATGATCAGAGAACGGTCCATCACATGCAACTCTTCTATTTAAAGGCGTTTCCATTTCTCCTTTCTTTTCAGACAGACAAATTCATCTCTGTTTTCTCCTACACATCTCTCTCGTTTTCAACTTTCAAGCCCAACTAACTCTTTCAATCATCAACTCATTTTCAATGTTAACTTCTCCGGATAACGATATGTTCCCTCGCCGGTGTGTTTGGGTTAATGGTCCCGTCATCGTCGGAGCCGGCCCATCTGGGCTCGCCGTGGCCGCGGGCCTGAAAAAACAGGGCGTCCCTTTCGTCGTCCTCGAAAGAGCCAATTGCATTGCATCGTTGTGGCAAAACCGGACTTACGACCGCCTAAAGCTTCATCTTCCTAAACAGTTTTGCCAGCTGCCGGAATCGCCCTTCCCGGAGGATTATCCAGATTACCCCACAAAGAAACAGTTCATAGATTATCTTGAATCATATGTAAGGAAGTTTGATATCAACCCTCAGTTCAATGAGTGTGTGGAATCGGCGAAGTATGACGAGGCTTGCCGGTTGTGGAGAGTTAATACGGTGGCCACAAGCGGTGGCGCTGCCGCCGGAAGGTCTGAGGTCGAGTATCTCTGCCAGTGGCTGGTGGTGGCTACCGGTGAAAATGCGGAGCCTGTGGTGCCGGAAATAGAAGGTTTGGAGGAGTTTAAGGGGGAAGTAATGCACGTATGTGATTACAAGTCCGGTGAAACTTTCCGGGGAAAGAAAGTAGTTGTTGTGGGATGTGGTAATTCCGGCATGGAAGTTTGTCTTGATCTTTGTAACCATGATGCCAAACCATCAATGGTGGTTCGTAATTCGGTATGTTTTGTACAGAAATCTAAAAGTTTAATTTCACCTGCCTACATAATAAATTGTAATTACTTACTTAGCCCACTACTGACGTAGTGAGATGTGGTATTTCTATAGACGTCACTATGTCAACAGTGGGCAGGTGATGAACAGCTTTGTCCCATCGCATACATGCTTTTATTACTATTTTTTTAATATTATTATTCTAATAATAAAAACTTTATAAATTCGGTCTTAATTTTTTTCAGGTTCATGTTTTGCCAAGAGAAGTATTGGGAAAATCCACATTTGAACTGGCAATGTTAATGCTCAAATGGCTACCTCTTTGGCTAGTTGACAAGATTTTACTGGCTTTGGCATGGGTGATTCTTGGAAACACTGAGAAATATGGGCTGAAGAGGCCATCAATTGGTCCATTGGAGCTCAAAAACAATGAAGGAAAAACTCCTGTCTTAGACGTTGGTGCACTTCAAAAAATCAAAGCCAGGAAAATTCAAGTAGTCCCTGGTATCAAGAAATTCTCATCCTCAATGGTTGAGTTTGTTAACGGC
>CAVNYN010224437.1:0-32532 GCA_963692815.1 Nyctanthes arbor-tristis
ATTGCTGGTGCATGTTTGGGATCAATTGCCAAAGGAAGCGATGAAAGCTTTGGAGCAGCTGGTTATACTTACACAGTAATAGCTACTTGTAAGTCAAAAATGAAAAATAACTGAACACTCATACTATTTTTTCTCGTTAGCAGTCCATGTCTTATCTTCATTTGTCAATAACACATCTTCCTTCCCTATTACAGCTTTACTGTGCAAAATTGCAGCTCTGAGGACATTTTCTTTAGATAAGTTACAATATCGAAGAGAACGTGCTTCTGGAATTAGCAGCCTTGCTCATTTTGAGCTAAAGACACAATAGACCATTTTAATACCCTAATCAAGCCATTGGTCTACCTCTCCATGTTCTTTTTCTTCAGCAATCCGAGATCTTCCTTTCTGGACAATTACATTGTCTTACTTTGCCTTATTTATTGTGTAACTGGCATAGCTTATGCAGTGGCCATCTTTCTTGAGCCTGGTCCTTCTCAGCTGGTAAGTGGCACTCCCCGTGATAAAATCTTTTACTTTGTTCAATTAATTAATGCATATTTGCTTCGCTGCTTTGGACCATACCAAATCATCTCCTAGACAAGATTTTAGCTTCTTTATGACTATCATAAATAAATGGTGTCCAGTGCTCATCCTAGAAAGCATGCATTTTACATGTTAGATTTCATTTTAGCTGACTTTAATCCATTGATATTGTGCAGTGCTCCGTACTTCTACCTGTGGTTTTGACTCTCCTTTCGACTCAACCTAAAAATAGTAACTTTATGAAGATTTTGTCAGACTTGCTTTACCCAAGCTGGGCATTAGAAGCATTCATTGTCTCAAATGCAAAAAGGTTGGCTTTAATTTCCTTTTTCAGATACCTGTGATACAAATTATATTCAGAACGGAATCCTTCTAGAAAGTCCGTAAATGGCTTGAAGATCTCGATAATGCATACATGCATAAGCACTCACATACACTCAATTCCACATTTTTAGATGAGATGATTAACAGTGGCCTTGTAGTCTGGGAATAAAAAAAAAATAATAATAATTATATTAATCTGGAAAATCTGGACTTGTGTGGTACATCACTAATTAACGTTTGACTTGCAGATATTATGGTGTTTGGCTCATACAACGTTGTGGGGCGCTCCTTAAAACGGGCTATAATGTACATCGCTGGGCTCTCCGTATATCCTTACTGATGCTTGCAGGTGCAGGTTGTCGAGATTCAGCTTTCCTAGGTATGTTAACATTACAAAAGAAGTGAATTCAACATTCAGTCCAATGATTGTGTGTTTCCTTGTGCAACTCAATGCCACTTGGACTGGAAGGTTGATCTCAGCTTCCCTGCTAACAATGTAATGACATTGTGTTAATGACACAATAGGATCTGCTGGAAACCCCTGTACAAAACTATGTATTTTAACATTTTTATTCTTAATGTAGGGATTTGATTCTTTTTGTACCAAGATCAACGACGAAATATGTACAGACCTTAGTTTTATGAATAATGAGTACAAGATAAAGATTACAGTGCAGTAATTTGATTAAAAAAATTAGTATGCAGTAAATAAATGAAAATCACAAATATCTTTTTGAAATACTATGGGATTTATGGCAAAAAAATTACCTGATTCGCCCTCAATGCAGTGGTAGCCTGCGCTGAGTGATTCAGTACTTTTCCGATACGCAAACACGTGGGAGTGGGATGGACTAAAGGTGCCCCGCCCTGATCCACCTCTAACTATCCGTTTAATTAAAAGAATAAAAAATATATAAAACAAATGATAAATTTTTAAAAATGAAAAAAATAAATTGATTAACAGACAAATAATTAAAAGAATAATAAATATATAAAATACATGATAAATTTTTAAAAATGAAAAAAATAAATTATTGAGTTAAATTCCATTTTGGTCACTTAACTTACTTTTTTGTTTCTAAACCATCACTGAATTTCAACTTGTTACTCATTACTCACTGAAATTATAAACGTGTTATTCATTCATCACTGAACTTATAAAAGCGTTTCTCATTCATCACTAAGACGGAATTTGTTGGTTAAATTTAACGGATTAGATGAGGTGACTTAACGGTAAAGTGACATGGCTTAATAGCTCCGCCATGCGGCAAGTGAAATACTTGTATGGTCATTGAACTATTTAAGTTGCTACTGAATGGTCACTAAACTTACCTTTAAGTTATTAATTCATCATTAAATTTTAATGTGTTCTATTTGGTCACTAAACTTATCATTTAAGTTACTAAACCATCATTGAAATTTGACGTGTTTACCCGTTAATACCTAGATTTGTAAAAATTAATTTATAACTTGTCGTTCGTTTCCCAAACTAATATTAATTTTTTTTTCTTTTTTACAATATTCTTTTTTTGTTGTGCATATTAACCACATCTTACAAAATGCTGGTATTTTTTACTCAATTATATTTTTTTCATAGGTCGAAATTTGGTTCTAGTTCACAAAATATTAATATTAATTTTTTTTTCTGAAACTAAGATTAATTTTGGTCACTCAAAATTTTGATCACAAAATGCTGTAGGAAACGAACTAAAATCAATTTTCAACTTAAAAATCAAAATTTTGTAAACTAGAAGTAATTTTCAACATAAGAAAAAACTAAAAAGTATAGTTGGGCAAAAAGTATGGGCATTTTTGTGACATGTAGTTAATATTCAAAAAAAAAAAAAAGTAACATTGTAAATAATAATAATAATAATAATAATAATAATAATAATAATATTAGTTTGGGAAACAAATGAAAATCTAGGCATTAACCGGTAATACGTCAAAGTTCAATGATAATTTAGTAACTTAAATGGTAAGTTTAGTAATCAATTAGTAACACATTAAAGTTTAATGATGAATTAATAACTTAAATGTAAGTTTAGTGACCAATCAGTAACAATTTAAATAGTTCAATGACCATATAATTACTTCACTTACCACGTGATAGAGCTATTAAGCCATGTCACTTCACCGTTAAGTCATGTCATGTCATCCGTTAAATTTAACCAACAAATTCCGTCTTAGTGATGGATGTGAAACGCTTTTATAAGTTCAGTGATGAATTGATTACACGTTTATAAGTTCAGTGAGTAATGAATAATAAGTTAAAGTTCGTTGATGATTTAGAAATAAAAAGGTAAGTTGAGTGACTAAAATGATATTTAACTCTAAATTAATTAACTAGACAAACTGAAAAGTTGCTTCAAATAGACTACCCCAAACACTGATCTAGTCTGCCCCCACCGTGCATTAGACAGATGGAGTAGATCAAGTTGCCTTTTTTAAACACAACTAAATTTATTTTTTCCTTACTTTTTTCTATTTCTTATTTTTACTAATTTTAAACTCGCTTAGAATTTAATGGGTATTATAGCCTTTTGAAGTTAAAATGTTAAATTATGCCCAAAAATAAGAAGGTGAGATATAAGGTTGAAATTGCTAAGTTTCAAAGGGTAGAGCTCAATTGCAAGATGAAATATTGGGGTTCCGTAACACCAATTAACATTTATAGGCGAATTTCACTTCTCGTTTCCATCTCGTGGGGACTCTTAACGAAAAACAATGATGATTTTAACTTGCAGCATTGAAGCGAAGAAATAACTCATATTTTTAAACGATAGAATTAAAAATTGCAATTTCAAAAATCTTCATTTTCTTGCATGTTATGTTGCTTTGTAAAACCTGCGTTAAAAAGCGAAACCACTTATGTATATTCAGCTTTTAAGTAGTAAATCGCAACTAAAATTGATGAAACATTAATGTAAAGACATCACCCGCCCAAGGAGTCACAATAACAGATCCTTCACTAAGTTAAAATTCAATCTTCTTTTTTCCTGCAAGATCCTCAAGAGTAAGATTTAATGTATCGACAGATCCCTTCTTCACTTCCTCACCGCGAGTAGCCAAAAACTCCTCGACGCTACCAGGTTCTCCAAACCAACCCAATCGATCAGCAATCAGGTGCAGATTGTTACATCCATCACATCGAGCCACCACTACACCCTTATCATATGATTCACGACAAATTGTCTTCACAGATCTCGTATCACAAACTTTGCATGTGAAAATCATGGCAAGATCATGTCTCTCAGATACCTTCAAGTTAGATTTCACTGTGTGTTTAGCGGCCTTCTCTTCATTGACTGAATCCGTAACAGATCGAGTTGTTTCATCAATGTCGTTCTTTGAGCTGGAACTTTCATGTCCCTCCTCTGGACCAACTGCTTGGCTACTGGTTTCTGTGTGTGTCTGAAATCTTCCGGTAAAATATTCAAGCCTGTCAGAGAATGAGTTTGTAGAGAGAAGAAAATCCCTGCGGAGTTCTGCAACAAATGAACAAAGAAAATTAACATCATCGTATATTTATTTATTTATTGTTTGCATTTTCAAGAATGGGGAAAAGAGCATTCTGTTGCATTTGGGAGAATAAGCTAAAAGGGTCATGATATATATGGTACTTAAGCATTCCATCTCATCCACATTACTTTGCTTTTCCGCAGTTAGTTTCACTACGAGCAGTAATATAACCTCAAAAGCATCCCATCTCCAAGCAATTATGCCTTCTTTCGATGGTTCCTCTCGTTCAGGGTCACGCAGAAGCAGAGCCACGAATGTTTAAAGCACAAGGTAGTGAGTCACAGCACAAGAAAATCGAGATAGACCATACGATAGTTCTCTTTGTGGTTCTATATTTAAAAAAAGTGCACAGCTAGGTATTCTTTAGGAATCTGAATCCAATTTTGATGGTGAAAAAATGTCTCATGAAGTGATATTGCCGAGCTTATATTGTTTATCTTTTAACATGTATATGCTCTGACCTCCATTTCTGAAACAATATTTTGCCACTATTTTAACCTCTCTCTTTTTTTTTTTTTTTCCTTTTTGGGGGGTGGGGGGTGTTGGGGTTGAAAAATTAGACTAACCAGATAAAAGTTTTCAGGAAAACTAGCAACCTCTTTTTCCCCTAGGACCAAACAACAACAGACGACCCTTTTTCTCCCCAGTACAATGACCTCCATCAATAGCCCACAAAAAAAACCTAATAAATCACAAAATGGTACTGCTCCAGAGCAAAACCACATTTTCGATATCAACACCCAAAATTAAGGAAGCTGATTACCACTAGACTTTGGGAAGTACATTTAGACATGTGAGGAACCTTCTGTTCAAACTATCCCAAACAGAGAAGCATCCAAATTTGGGGCATTGGAGCTTCAAAGAATGGGTCAAGCTCTACAAAAAGATCCTCAACTCAGGTCCCAGGTTACAATGGCTCAATAGAGCGGGAGTTCAGTTCATAGAGAAAACCCTATACAGTAACATGGTGCATAATGGTTTGTGACTGAAGTAATTGAACAAATGGCCAGAAATTTTGGGACTGGGTCAGAAGTGTCATGTTTTGATGACTTGGACAAATATGTCCATTTTTATACAATATATTCAAAATCATACATACCTAGCCACCCCGTCCCTACACCAAAACTAAACCCACACCTATTTCCACCACCACTGATCACCGGTGATTGCGCCACCACACCTCTCATGGTGAAGCTTTGCAGTCCAGTGGAGAGGCCCGGTGGGGTGCTGGAAGAGGCACTGTGACTCCAGTGGCGCTGTGACTACAGCACTTCTCACCAAGAGGGGCGCTGTAGTTTCTCACCATGAGAGGTGCTGCAACTGGAGTGCCCCTTTAGTGGATATACAGTGTTACCTCTCCCATTGTGGTGAAGAGGCACCACTGCCGCCATTGGAAAATCTGAATCAAGGTGAGGAAGGGTGAGGTCAGTGTAAGTTGTGTAAACTTGATCGCAATGTGGGATAACAATGAAATTTTATCTCTGAAAGTGGAAATTTTTGGCAGAAGTTTCTGAGGTGGACAGTTTTGAAGATCTCATCTTAAATATGGACATTTGAAGCAATATCCTCGTTTACAAATGGCTTGGGCAATAAAGAGAAGATAATATGCTCTGGGGACAACTGAATTTACTAACAAAGAAAATTCCAGTTGTTTTCACAAAATGCAGCAGGAAACTGCCCCATCCCTAAATGCGACAGGAATTTGATTACTTTCATATCGGCCCATGTGACACAGAAAATCATACATACATCCATCCAGACCGAAGAAGAGAACAACTATACTGCTCAAATTAAAATGCGATTTCAAAATAATTGATCTCCATCTAGAAAAATCTACCATCATGTTGGTAGGATAAAATGCCAACCAATGGACATGGAAAAATAAAAATAACCACGTGCTCGCCTATTGCCAAATGTCACATGTAATTTCCGTATTTTTCCATGCCAATCGATTGGCAATGTCATTCTACCAACATTTGGTAGGAGAGCAGGACTCCAATATCCATTGCTTGTCCACCTCCATAAGTAATTATTTGCCATTTCCTTTGCGGGAAAACTAATCATTTTAAACTTAAGTAGAGTTACCAACTCCGAAGAGGATATAATTAATTTATATGAAACACAAGAACCTTGTCTAAATCCAAGAACCTCTCAGCAGCTTCCAAGCAAGATAAGCCCGTTGAAAATAAAATCAATCACAAATCCCAACAGGTTTCAATAGTTTCAAACCAAAATGCATAATTCTATGAAAAAAGAAAACAGGAAATAAAATTCCTAGTGATAACAAGAATAAAAAGGTCCCAACTTTTCACTTAAGTTAACGTCTCCCAACACCAAACAATTAGGGCCGCTAATAATGCCCAATAAACATACGGTCAGTAGTACAAAGTTTTTGCTTAAAAAAATAAATAAATATCATAAGATCTTATTGAATAAGAAGCAAATAACACAAACATCAATAATTGTTTATGCACAATTAGGAGTGCCCGAAGCTGAGGAGAAGGGGGAATGGGTTACCTGTAGAGAAGGGATTCTGGGGCACCCTAGTAGCGAGCAGAGAGAGAATACGGCGTTGAGCTTGACGAGCGGCCATTTGCAGTCAGACGCTCGAATTTTAGCAGAGAGACGCGAATTTGTAAGAATGGTTTTCTTTCTACTCAAGTATACAATACAGAAAAAGGCTCCCTCTTTCTTTGACGGTCTATTTCATATTACGAGAATTGCACTTCAGACCCCTTATCTTTTTCAAAATTTGTAACTGGATCTCTGACCTTACATTTTGTTGCGTGAAAGATTTCTAACTTTTTTTTTTTTTTTTAAATTACATAGGCAGTAATTTGATCTTTGAATAATAATTCACGTTTACATATCGGTAATTATTCACACCGTTATACACACACCCATTTTCTACAAAGTCAAATAAAACTCCATAAAAGTTTCATAAATAACCTAACTCGTCAGACTATATGATAACAATTAAGTACTACCTCCATTTAAAAAAGATGGTCTATTTCAACTATACACACATATTAAGAAATGTTAGTTAAAATAGTTAAAATAGATCGGAAGAGCATAAAATTTACCTATATTTTTCCTATTATACCCTTTTTATTAATGTCAATAAGCAATTAATGAATATATAAGAAACCTAATGGACGGAGGTGGAAGAAGGTTTATGGGTTGTATTAATAAAGAAAAACATTATTCCCAAAGCCAATATTTTGTATTCCCCAAGTCATAAACTATATTACCAAGGTATATTAAGTAGATGTATATTAGGAACTCTATAGATAAAATACATGCCTAAAATAGTAACTGAACCATATTTTGAGACGGAAGAAAAAGGAAAGATAGACCATCTTTTGGGGACGGAGGTAGTAGTTGATAGTGAGTAATCGACGAGCCTTGTTGACCCTAATTCATTCATTCTAAGAGTGATTGACGACTGTGTAGTTCAAATAGCCAACGGTTAATTTCATGTGAGCACAGTGTCTATATAAGAGTATCTTCAATGCAACTTTGTGTTTAGAAATGATGTGGAAAAAAAAGATAGAAAGAAGATAATTAAAACTGTTGTTTCACAAAGATATTCTAATAGTACTGGAAAAGTAAAATTTAACATTATTTCCCTAATATATATTTTCATTTATTAGATACTCTAGTTTAAATAATACTACTATTTTGTTGATTTAATACACATTAAATATAGTTATAAAAGAAAATTAATATTCCGACTATATTTTTAAAAGAAAAGTAAACTACATTTTGAAACCGATAAAAAAGAAAAATTGGACTATCTTTGAAAACGGAGATTGTATTTTTTTTTTAATTAATTGAGAAGGAATAGAAATTAGTGTAGGAAAAAAAGAGCAGAAAAAGTTAAAAAAATAAGAGATATAGAGTGAAATTCAAAATTATAGACGGAGGTATTATGTTTCATGACGTCTCACACGACCATGTCGATTTTCCTTTTTCGTTTTTTAAATCTCCAAACCAAAGCACGCGACAATTTCAAGATGATGTGATCATTCACAAATTTCTCGACTACGCTAATTCTATAAATAAACAAAACAATGAGAAATCGTTCGGTACACTCAACCATTTGTTTGTGTAGAAAAAGCTAAACCATTGGACGAGACGAAGTAAATCTTTAGAATTCACAGCTTCCACAACTCCATTGACTTTGAAAGATTCAGCACTGCATCACATCAGCAAAATTACTAGCAGTAACACATTGCATCACCCTACATAATGGATAATACTGATACATTGCTTGTTTTAACACTGCCTATGACTTGAATAAATCTCATATATCTGCAGATTACAAAAAGAAAAAATGACTTCTTCTCATAAAAATTCAACATATTACCTCAAGATTGATCTATCCGGCTGGTCATTTACCCTCCGTTTAAGCAGTCGATCACCATTTGGTTGTTCATGAACATAGTCCTCGGGGGCACCAGTCGGGTTTCAGCAAATCATCCTTGAACTTTCAAACACAAGCATGGAGTGGAGTTGCCAGCCAAAATAGTAAATATAGCAATCCGCAGTCAAGCTGATATCGAACCAAAATTTGAACTTTACTAATGATGTTACACAAATAAGAAAATGGTGTACCTTTCTTCTCATTAATATGTTTTCCCTCTCGAAAACAATCGTTTCTCAAGACAAAAAATCCAACCAGTTCCTATACAGGTTTGAAAAAGAATGGTAACTTGGAATATGAATATGAAGATGTTGTAACTACTTCCTATGTATCTATGCATGTACATGTATATATTCTATAAAGGCCAAAGGAAAACAAGAATGAAATGCAAAAGCATCCGATTAGGAGGCGTCATCGGGGTGCCAAGGAGACAGTAAAATCCGTTACCACGCCCATCTTCTCTGCCCATTTCTGAGACTCCAAAAACAACTGTGAAATCCGACCAGCCACCCAGCCCATATCAGGCCGGTTGTCTGGATCATCCGCAATGCAATCCAACGCCAAACGTGCCAACTTCTCTGCCGCCTCCACGGGGAAAGAGTCCCTCAACCTCCTATCTACCCACTTCCTTATCCCACCACCACCCTCCACCGCCTCTCTAGCGGCATCCACCACCGATGTCCTCACAAACGCACCAGTTTCCTCATCAACCCTGTATTTCAACGCCTCCATCCCAGATAATAACTCCAGCACCACGACCCCAAATGCGTAAACATCACATTTCTGGGTGGCGATACCACTTCTTTGGAATTCCGGTGGCATGTAACCTCTTGTCCCCTCAAATTTGTTTATCTTACTATTTGATCTCTTAAGCTCTTTTGACTTCTGGTTCTCTCTCTCAATTTCACCACAAAGCTCAGCAGTGCCAAAATGGCAAATTTGTGCATTCAACGAAGTCTCAGTAACAATTATACTACTACTCTTTATGTGATTATGCACAAATTCAAATCCCAAACCAGTCATATTATGAATATAATCAAGGCCATGAGCAACATCAGAAGCAATCTGAATGCGAGAAACCCAGTTGGACAACACAGTAAAATTGGGATTCCTAGCATTTCTCAAACAATCAGCAAGACTAGCACCAGAAACAAAATCATAAACCAAGTATATATAATTACCCGAAATCGACGCCCCTTTTAACTTTACCAAACTGGAGTGATGACTCCGGCAGATTACAGATAGTCGGTCGATCAGCTGGTCGGTGTCCAATAGGCGCCGGAACTTGCGCTGGAAAACTATAACACTCTGGTCCCGCACGCTGCAGCGCCAGGAAGTAGACGAGGAAGAAGAAGTGTATGGCTTAAGCCGGAAATTACGAGTTGCGGCTGAAATTTCGGAGATATCATAAATATGCGGTTGTTCCGGGAGGACGAATTCCCGGATACTGGAAAGAGAATTGCGGCTTGAGACGGAGGATTTCCACGAGTCTTTTAAGAAGCTTGACGTGGAAGCTGTACTTGGAATCAGGAAATTGTTGGTGCTGGTTGACGAGTGTTCAGATGCAGATTGTTGGGGATTCTTGGATTTTCTTGAGGACGATGAAACTGCGGTAGTCGAGGGTTCAATAACTTGATTAGCCATTTTCCTCTTGGATTTGCACATGGAGAAAAACATACAGGAAATGGGGAAACAGAACAGTGAAATGAGGAATTATCTCTGCAACTTTGAAACTAAAAAGTGGTGGCAGAATTCGCATATGGGGCGGTGGGCGGTGGCGCGTTTCCCGGAAATCCGTCGTTTTCGTTTGCTGGCAAATATGGAAGAAGTCGAAGAAACCTGAAATTTGGGGTTAGTGAAGTCCTTCTCCGTGATATAAATGTAAAAAGGAAAGAAAAAGATAGATATATGTTGAACTCAGCACCGTGTTTGGCGAAGCTGGAAAACGATATTTCTAGTTCCATTGTGAATTTCTTGAAGGAGATGGGAACGATCCGTCTCTTAAAACACAAATAAACTCGTTGAAGATTTGTTAACGTGACACGTGGTCAAGAAAACAAACATAAGAAAAATATTCTAGTTCTGTATAAATACTGTAATTTTTGTCAAGAATTGATAGAGCTGTTCAAAGACCTTAATTTAACAATAAATTGATTATCATGAATTTAGGCGTCGATTGTTAATTTTGCCAATAGAATGGTAAGCAGGGTATGGTAGAATTTTGTTTCAATTCAATAATAAACTCATTCAAGAGTAAATTAAAATTTATTAAAGTGTCAAGAATTTTACTTAGAAATATTTTTTTCTTTTTCTTTTTGCATACATTGGTGATACAGTTGAGGGGTAAGTGTGATCCGAATTTTAAAACCTCTAATAGTTTTTACAAATTTATAATAATTCATTATATATATATATATATATCGATTTGGGGATTTGGCTTCATCTGTTGCGCCAGTTCCAATCTAGCTGTGGAAGTGGATCAAGAACAAAGTGGTAGACATTTTTATGTTTGTATTAATTTCATGAGAATTTTCTATATATTATCATCCAACAGCTGTTTAGGTTCTCCATTTTTTTCATCGGTTTAAAGAAAGGTGATATCCATAATTAATCTACCAGGAGCATTTCTAAGCTTTTTGGAAAAGAATATAGGAGAAGAAGAGGAAGGGAAACGCCTTTATACTCCATAAACAGTATGCCCAATAGCCTAAAAGAGCATTCTACCAATTTTTCATAAGATAACTCTTTGCATATAATTTTTATTTCTTCATTTGAATTTTTGGGACCTGTTTTTTTTTTTTTAAATTTCTAAATGGTGGTTGCTATCATCATTTGTGTCTGCTCTTTAGGTGGGTTGGGTTTGTTATCCAACATCAATCATTTTAATTGCTGAATTATTGATGAACTAAAAAGTGAATGCAAGCTATCAGATGGCAGAGTTCAATAGTCTATGGTCTGACAAAGTTCAATCATCTTCACGGCCGGTATATAAGAGTCTGGCAAATCAGATGTTGTTCTGATGTAATAATACTGTTTGATAAAAATTAACATTTTTGTTAACTGAGTTCAGCGTTTGCAGGGAATTGTTGTGTTTGCATTAGTAATGGCAGATAACTGTAGGATTGCAAATAATATTCACATTATTAACATTTTTGTTAACTGAGTTCAACTGTGTTTGCAGGGACCGTTTCCGTCTGGAAAGTTAAAACCATTGGTAATTTTCCGATGGAAATTCTACCGTCGAAATTTCCGACAGACGCCTCAAAAAAAATTTTATTTCATATTAATTGAATTAACCCAGCCGATTTACCCATGTTTGACCCGACCCATGAACCCACCCGACCCGACACCTGCGTGCGCTCCCAACCCACCGACCCGCCCGCGAATTATTAATTCTTGCATGAGAATTGCAAGGCTGGGTTTCGAACCCATGACCTAGCGATTGGGACTACTACTAGGCTAGCTCACGATTGTGTTAATATTTTGCCTCAAGGTGTGTGTGTGTGTATATATATATATACACACTATATTTAAGTAATTTTGCTAATCTAAAAATCATGAGTTTTCCTCTTTAAACTTTGAGCTTTTATTTAATTTAATTTTTATTTATATTTAAACATATGTTATACTTTAAATTTTATTTGCCTACGTCAATTAATGTAATGTTTTTTTACGCTGATTTTCTACATTGTAATATTCATTGTTTTAGTAAAAACTAAAAAATTTAAAAACGCTCTCTATTAAATTTGTTTCGATTACTAAAATTGTGATTTTTTTAAAATACCAATAATTAATAAAAAATTATTCACAACCATTGTTTTAAACCTGAACCATCAAACAACCGAGTAAAATCTTCATCAATTACTCTAAAGTATTTGTTTTATATTATATTTTATTGGGTAAAACACATATTACCATTAAAAAATTTATTTCATATTATATATATATATATATATTTTACAAATAGATTGTCAAACATTATTTGAGTGCATGTAGTCGGCCTATATAAGACAATTGTATGGTCATGTGCGAACCAAGCACGCCATACATATATCCAACAATAATTGGAAAGGACACCTACTAATCATATACCACCCTTTTGAATCAAGTAAATACAACTGTCATTATGCACTTTCAATTAATGAGTCAAAATATAAATCATTTTCTATTCCACATGTAAGAGTTATTGACTTTATTAACACTTCTAATTGCTCGTAATATTTTTAAATTTTGTATATATTTTTTATGTCGATTTGATATATCAAATATATTTTTGACAGTAACATTGTGCACATTAAAACTTTATTTGGTAAAACGGGGCATGAAATATGGCAGGGATATTTAAAAAATCTTCACTTTACTTATTTAAATTATTTAGTGACTTTTTGAAGAAAACTTTTAGGTAAAAAACCATGGTAAAAAAATTAAGAGCGTAAATACAATAATTAGAAAAAACTAAAGATCGATATGTAATGCAGTCAGAAACGTGGTGTGATTATAAAAAATAATGGTGTCAATATAACCAGGTGTCAATATAACCACCTTAAAAAAATATCTTCAAAAAATATATAAAGTATATTATAGTAGTTTTGTCAATTTAAAAATAATGAACTTTTCTCGTAAAAAGTTTTACTTCTATTTAGTTTAACTTTTATTATATATTTATTGACAACTATTGTTTTAAACTTTAACCACCAAAAAATTGATAAAATATCCATCGATAATTAAAATTTTTGTTTTGATTACCATTAAAAATTTTATTTTACATATTATATTTTTTTAATAAATGAATTGTCAAACATTACTTGTCCATATTTAATGTTTACGTTTATTCTATGTCAATGATGTCCTTCGTGAGGTTCTTCGTGTCTGTTGTTGGTTTTCTTTTCCTTTTTTTTTACTTTTCTCATACTTGTATATTTTTTTCCAAACTTTGGTTGCATTTTTAATTACAGAGTCAAAATATAAATCATTTCTTACTTCATATCTACATGTTATTGATTATTAATATCGGTTAACATATCTAGTATATTTTTAATAAAAACAATAACTATATTAAAATATTTATTTCATAAAAGGAGCATATGCGAGAGGGGAGGGATAATTAAAGAAATACCTTCAATTTGTTTAAAAAAATTTTTTAATTAACAATATTTACAAAGTAGAATTAAAAGCAAAATTTGGTCAACAAATCCGTCGGAAATTTCCGACGGTTTCCTAAGCCGTCGGAAATTTCCGACGGAATAGTACATGACGTTAGAAATTTCCAACGGCGACAAACGGAACAGTACCTTCCATCGGAACTTTTCTGACGGCATCTTCAAGCCTTCAGAAATTTCCGACGGAATCCTTAGGCGGTCGGAAATTTTTGACGCACAAAAAATTCCGTTGGAAATTTCCGACGGATTGTACTTTTCCGTCGGAAATTTCCGACAAATAATTTTTTCCTTCAGAAATTTCCGATGGATTTCTGCCCGTTTCAAAGTTCCGACGGTTCCGTCGGAAAAATGCGACGGATGTGCGTCCGTCACAAAAAAACCGTCGCTGATGGGGCATTTTTTAGTAGTGAATATAAAGTTATTTGAATTTGAATTGAATTATAATGATTAAATGTTTAAATTTTTAGTTAAGAGACCCGAATCAAACATCAATTCCTCCCCTAATTGCCCCTTTCCCTATAATCTTCGCCTTATTATATGTATTAAAAAAATGGTAATAATGTAAATAAAAACAAAGTAATTAACAGCACAATAGCGAAGCAAATAATAATAATAATAATAATAATAATAATAATAATAATAATAATAATAATGGTAACACTGAATCTTCCGATCTTCTAGTTCGTTCTTGTGTTAACATCAATCCTTTGTGAGTATGTTAACCTAAAATTTGTCTAGGGTCATACATGTAGCGTGTATTGGAGCACACCATATGATTATGATTTCTCATGTACCGTGCCAAACTTGACTTTCTGTAAATAAGTTGAGCAACATTAGTATTCAGTGGGCAGTCATTAGAGATGAAATTGGGGTTGTGCTGGGTATATTTGGGAAGAATTTCATTGGCACACCGAGAGTCGAACACGCTGAAGGAATGACTCTTCTCTTGGGTTTGATGTTGGCAGAGGAAGATTCGTGTTGAATCAGATTGCCTGCGATTAGTTAATAGTTTAAGAGGTGAGCTTGAGTTTCTTAATTCCTAATGGACTTCTTCTACACGAGATTTTATCACTTATATCCGAGCTCGATTATGGCTCTTGCATCCATATTCCGCGTGAGAGGAATATGGTTGCCCACATATGGTCATCTCAAGTGCTTTGTTTTCTTCCTTTTGTGGTTCATGGATATCTTGTATTCGATTGGTGTTTGGATCGGCCATAGGCCGAGAATTTTTGAAATGAAACGAAGTTGTTTAATTTCAAAAAAATAAAAATTAAAAAAATAAAAATAGATACCCAAGAATCAAAGACCAACAATCTAGAGCGAGCGCCTTAACGTACTTCTTGGAGATGAATTGGCTGCACCTAAGCCAAGGCACATGTGTCACAGTCAACGACAACTTAACCAAGTATGTGTGTCCCTTAATCTACATGCAGATCTCTAATTGATCAGGAGTATCAAGTTCAGTACTCCTGAAGTATTGGACTTTTTTCCATCTAAGACAACTATGGGAAAGAATTGATGCTTTTAGTTGATACAAGCACTTTTGTGGAGACGTATTCAATATTCTAACTAGGATTAAATGACAAGTCTGTTTAAATGCATCATATGTTGGTACATTTTATTTGAGTAATTATTTAATGCCTGTATTGAAATATAAAATGGTTGGTTATGACCGTTGGTGATAAATAGCATAAAAATATTCTTGGGGTTCTGCTGCTCAGGTGGGTGAAAGTGCTTTGGAGTTCTTGTTGCATTTCCATGCATATAACCATCGACGTCGACCTGGGCATCCCTCTCGTGTGGCTGTTCTTTCTTGGGGCAGTAGGGGGTCCAGTGGTGGGGATTTCATACTTGAAACAGATAGCGGCGGTGAGGGGAAATCAGGTGGGCTTGGGTGGTGTCATTTGGGATGAAGATAAGCGGATTATTGGCGCTTTTGCTTGTATTTTGGATGGATATTAGTCGGTCGAAGTGGCAGAGGCTATGGCAGTGCGCTATGGCTTGATGCTTTTGCGAGACAGGATGATGTCCCTGAAGGAATTCCGTGTCGATGCCTTGAAAGTGATCCAAGGCCTTTACAATCCCGATCATCATGGTCCCTATGCTCCTTTGTTTAGACAGCTTCTTTTGTTGTTAGACGAGCTTGGATGCACTTTTGGTAGGCATATCCCTCGTTCAAAGAACGGCGTGGCGCATTTTATAGCGTCCTATGCTATTGATTCCTCCGTAACTTATCACTGGTTTGATTGTATCCCAATCTTCATTGCTCCACTTGTTAGTGGGGCTACTCTATGAATGGAAATTTTCTTTTCAAAAAAAAAAAAAATATATATATATATATATCACTCCAGGATGCCTTTAAATGGAGTTTCCAAAAACTAGTCCCAGAAGAAAACAACGATAATGAAATTATGCAATGAGAATTATATCAATCCTTAAGGTGGCAACTAACATGAATAATCTCTTCATAAATCCAACCAAGCAATCCAGAAGCAACAAAGGCAATTACTACAGTACAGAAATTTAAGAATTGAGAAGGAAAAATGAACAAACTTTGAGGCTCAGACCATTTCAATACAAGGTTTCATTTTCAAAGCATCAGCATGATAACAGTGATTGCGACTACAAGACCAAAATCCACCACACTTCCGATGTTGCTTCCTGATGAGAGTGCAGCCGTATCAGGAAACGGCACAGCAGGATGAAGTGCGGTCGCCCAAGGCAATGCATTAGGTGACAGCCATTGCAAAGGCACAGGCGACGGCGAGGGAGAGGAAACAGCTGGATCATGATAGGCGAATGGACTTGGTGATGATGGCGGTAGAGGATCCACCGGAGATGTTAATAACGCTTTTGTGTTTATTTCAACCTTCATGCCAGCGGCACAGTGTCCTGGAACTCCACATATGAAGTATCTTTTGCCCGGATTTGTCAGAGGAACGGCGGTTGAGCCACCAGTGTACGGCGGATTTAGAGGGTTGCCTGTCGCGCAAGAATCATAGTCCGCCTTTGAAACTTCAAGAATATTGTGGGATGGACCATACTGGAAAACTGCATCCAACAAATACAGAAATGATTTGGATTCATGCAGTCGACTCTAAATTTATCCATAATAATACTGTTAATTATACTTACACAGATTATCTCCAGAGGAAAATGTATTAGATGAAGCCCATGTCTGGAGATCAGTGAATTGATCCCATCCCCCATTTGGAGCTCCGACGGTGTGATTTGCGGCCTTAACCATAATAATCAATGTGGCTACGACAGCAAAACTCAGTGATGGCTTATGCATTTTCTCTGTTAACAACTGGGATTGGAATATTTTTAAAGGAAAAAGCAAATTAGCGAAAGCTTCAGTAAAAACTACTATTAATTAGGCGTGTGTGTGTATTGGCTTTGGGCAAACCCTTCTGTGTTTATATATGTGTAAGAGACTACATGACGCTCTTCCGATCTAGTTGACGCTGGAAGGAATGACATTGGTTTAGTTTCCATAGATAGTTGTTGGGAGTATAATTATATACATACTGTAATAATTTATCTTTAAACTTAGAGTAGGTAAATAATTCTGGTAATCTACGGTACCACAATCCACTATGTTGATAAAAAAAATTAAGAACAGGCATGTATATTTAGGAAACTTTATTTATTTTTAAACTGAAACCCTCAAACAGACATGTAGATTCCTGATTAATTGATTAAAAGTATTGTATCTTCAATATACCGGAATTTCTTCCGACTAGGTAGAGTTTTTTTACTTTCTTTTTCTTTTCCTAACAAATACTATTAGATATTGAAGCCTTGTCAAGGGATAAATTCCAAACACAAAAATTATGAATTAATAATCAACCAATATATAAGTGGTTGGACTATTCATTTTAATAAAGTTGACGTCCAAACATTAATAGCACTATGAGCAGTGGCGGAGCAACATGGGGTCCTATGGGATCACTGGACCCCATCGATTTTTTTTTTTTTTTTTGCATTTGAGTTTTTTTCCTTTTTGTGGTTTAAGCATTAATTTTCTAATACATGATTTATTTGAGTTAAAAATGTTTAGATTGTTAAGTGACATGAATTAGAAATTTTACTTTAGATTGAAATTTCAAATTACAAAAACTAGTTGGCTACGTTATTAGGAAATTTGTTGTTTGAAATAATTTTAAGATTTTTTTATACAACTAATTTTATGAAGTTATGTGTAGTAAATATGTATATATTTTATGAAAATGATAATGTTTTCACTATGTGGAATCCCAAAGTGAATAAAATTCAATATATATAATTTTTTATTTATTCAAATTTTATTCGTGAAAAGAATTATATTTAAGTTGTGCCCCCATTAAATAATTATCATGGCTCCACCACTGACTACGTGATAATAAAATGACTATTTATTTTAATAAAATTGACATTTTAAGATGTACTTTCAAACATTTATGGGATAACAAATTTGGGATTGCATATCTTACCTGTAATAACAATGTCTGTTAATTGATTAGTTGATACTTTATCATTTAAAGAACTAGATTTTTTTCACCCTGCGTTGCACGGGTAGAGTTATAGTATACACTCATATCAAAATTGACGTGTGAGTATGGACATCATTTTATAAATAAAGTACAATATTCTTGTTGCATTATATAAAATTATGAATTGATATGCAAATTACAATTTACCATGGAATATTCATAGTAAAAAGTCTGAGTTCATAATTTTGGTCTCCTCCAAACTCGTCGTACAAATTCACACGTCCAACCTATATAAAGTTGTAATAATTACCAGTCAAATAATTAGAGATGACAATTTGACACATCAATCTATAAAATCGTAGAGACATGCCTCTAATATGATTGACTTGTCACACCTAATCGAGGTAAAAGGAGTATGAGATAACATTATCTGACATGTTATGGTTCCAGGGCGGTTGGGAGTCAAGTTAGACTCACACTATAGACCCCGTGACCCCTAGGCATTTTTTTATTTTTAATTAATTTAGATCGGAAGAGCGTCTAGAAATTATTGGAAATGGCAATTTGACTAATCGACCATTAAATCCTTAGCCCATTATTTTTATTTTTTTATTATATTTTTTAAAGGTTTTTCTGTTAAATTGAAAAAATTATGTTATTATATTAGTTAATGTTGGGAACTTTAAAATTCTAAATAAATGTTTTATTTTATTCTACGTTCATTAATTAATAATGTATTGCACATAACATTAATTGAAAGGGGTGGCGTCCCAACCCGTCTTATGACCCGACTTGTCTTGATCTGCCATATGAATTTGTAGGTTTGGAGCAAGTCTGGGTGACTTCAAGACTCATGGGGTGGGTCTAGAGTATGGCTAGCCGCCCTATTTTCATCACTATAAATAATCATATCATGATCAACTGTTGTAACTATAGGTTTAGTTTTCACTTGTGTGTTGTACGAGAAGATTAATTTTCAAAAAAAGTTCAATAATAATGAATAATAAACTATTGGACAAATACACATTATCATATTTGCATAGCAAAAATAATAAATATACAGTTTTAATTTAATATTTGAATCATTAAATTAATATTTTATTAATACTATATTAATAGGTATCTGTTTATGAGATTCAATTAATACTTTACTATATTTCACTTTTAAATCATCTAACTTATTTAATATTATTAGTTAACAGTCTAATAATATGTATCAGGCGAGTATATACTCGTATTCACTCGATATCAGTTCAGATAAAAATTTTCATACTCATAAGAAAGTACTTTCTCGATGTGTCCTTTCTATGAGTAAAATTCAAAATTAATAGTAATAATTAAAATGTTAAATAGAGATATATTTGTAAATAAATGCAAGTTAGACTTTTTAATATAAAGAGGACCATATATGTGGGACATTCTAAAAAGGAAAATAATATCAGATAATTGCAATGGAGAGGTTAATTTTTCTTTTTTGTGTAGTTCATTTTCTTCTTGTGGATTTCTTGTCCATTTATTCACAAAATTTCGCTAAAATTCATTATTATGTTCGTCAAATAAAAATAACGATCAATTAGTATTCAACACGTACGTTGCACGAGAAATTTTCAATGTTTCATATAAAAAAATTCATTACATAAATTGCAAAAAACAATAAATAGTCACAATAATAATTAAATCAAATGAAATAACAACATAAATTCAATCGATATTTTGAAGGCTTCACATCTATGGAGAAAAAAAGACTAAAAAATAAATTATTTGCATCATTTACAACATAATCGTTGCAACATAAATGATATAGAAACAAAGATTAAAAAATAGTCACAAAGATTTTCAAGTTAGATCATAGATGTCAAGAAAATAAATTTTAGCCAGATATTATTATAATAGAATTACATTATGTGTCTTTAGTTGTTAGTGTGACGCAAATAAATGGATTTTTATTGCAAAAAAAAAGAAGAATAAATAAATCAGTTGATTTGCTCCAAGTTATTCTGAACTAAGTTTTCAGTTGTAATATAAGTTATTTGAAATAGGTTTCTAAGTTATTCTAAAATAAATTTTGGTTTCGATATTATGAAGGACTCTGTAAAGGAAATTTTGAAAATCAAACAAACATAAATAATAAATAAATAAATAGAGATAATATCAGACAATTAGTTTATAATGCACTCTTTTTTGAATAATTCAGTAACGAGAAGAATAATTCTAAAAAAATATTAATTCATAAGAAATTGAACTAATAAATATTAATTATATATTAATACTAAAAAATAGTAATGAAGAAACTAAAATAAAAAATGAATATAAAAAACTAATAAACTAATATAAATTATTGAAAACTCGTGATGAATATCCAAATAAGAAAATTTTAAATTATAAAACTTGAAAAATAAAACCAATTGAAAACCAACATCATGATGATGTCAGTAAAAGAGCGAAAAAATTGCAATTGAGAATTCAAATCCAATTGAAAACTGTTATATTATATATTTTATCATTTCTTATATAACAATATATATAAGGAATTAGGTTACTCATTAGAAAAAAAAATGACTCTTAAAAATGAAACTATGAGCATATGTCACGCAGTGTGTGATTTACTATTTTGAGGCGAAATGTTAAAATTAAAAATTTTGTAATATCTCTTAAAAGTTTTGTTATGACATCTCTCATTCCATATGGATGCATGGATACATGCCTTTTCGAAAGTGTTATAAAACTACTATTGTTAAGAGATATATATTAATAGTTTTATCCAAAAAAAAAGATATATATACATATATATATATTTACAAATCTTGACCAACTATAGATGCACTAAATGGTCTATGTACAACAATTTGAGCTAATCCATTAATTAAAAATGTTCACGTTTTTTAAGTTGGAACCCGGGTTTAAATATTACTGTTTTAGAAAATAAGAAAGTTTTGCATTACATTAATTAATTACATTATTATCTAAGAGGAAAAGAAAAAGAAAGAGTTGCTAAGAAAGAAAAACAAATAACATTGGATGCAATCAAATGACCAAATGTTCCCGAGTTATTGTTTGTTTTATTATTTTCTTTAATCAAGTTTTGTATAACAGCTCATACAATTTACGCAAAACTGATCAAAATAAAAATTTGTACAAGGATACACACGGGGTCAAGGGATTAACCTACGTGATTAAGGGCCTAACCCTTTATCGGGGTTATCGGAGTTCGAATCCTCACAATCCCCCTCCCCATCCCCTTTGTTCAAAAAAAAAAAACTATATACACACCAAAGAAACAACAAATCACATCATCACAAAAAATAATATTTTTGCAGCTTTTTATATTATTATTATTATAATATATATATGATGATTAGTTTTAAAGGGGAGTGGTTTATGCTTTTGTAGCAACAACCATATGGAGCAGTCACCTAATCAACATAACCAGATCTGCATATAATTATAGTCATTTTCTATAGAAATCAGGCTATGAACATCGTCGTCCTGTTATGGAGACTGCGATTGTGAAAAAATAAGAATTTACTTGTAGGTTTTTGTTTTTTTATAACTAGATGGTCTCCATATAATTGAGACTATACGGTTTCTATAGAAAAACTGTATAATTGTAGGAAGCGTTATTTTCTTTCCTACTCATATTTTGCTAATTAACTAGAGCGATAATTTGATTTGAATTAAAAAATTAAGTTGAAAATACATTTAGAACTTGGAAGCCAAGAAGTAGAGAGTTTTCTAGATCTAGATCAAGTTAATATACGTTTATATTTCAATTTTTAGGATTGAATTATCGGAAGTTCTAATTAAATTAATCTGCCTACTTGCACAAGTTGAAAGACATTTACTGCAACAAACTTGGTATAATTCTACCGTGAGATCGAACTTAAGTTGCTAAGAATTTTTCTTTTCTTAAAAAAAAAAAAAGGAAGATGAAGAAAAAAATATATATAACCAACAAATGTTCAAAAAACAACATTATAGCTCAAATGTTTGGGTCACACGAAACAATTCCGAATTGAAGTGGAATTCAATGGTAGGTTCAAAAGAAGAGCAATGATAGCGAGAAAGACTGATCTTCGAAGAGGAGCTAAAAAGACAATTGAAAGAAAGTGAGGACAAAAGGGATGGAAGAAGAGAGAGACATTAATTTGGGCTTCTCGAATGAGTATTGAGAGAGAATTTCCTACAATCATGAGAAAGTACACCACAATATGTCTCTTTTTCTAAAATATTATTATTCTTTTGGTCATATAGAAATATTTAATTATTTCTTTTTCATTCGTATAAAATTATAATCCGCTCCCCCTAGTTAATTTCTTCGTTCTAATACCTCTATCTAATGTACATTGTTATCAGCAAATAAAAACTATTAAATTAAAGAAAAATAATAATTAAATGAAAAAATATATTAGGAAAATATTTTTAAATTCCATTTTCTAAGAATATTATTAATTGAACTTTTTTAATTTATGTGAAAATAAAATTTAGTAGGAGTCCACTTTTTTTTTTTTTTAACGGGAAGTAGGAGTCCACTTGGTATTATTTTATTAGCTTCACTTTTTTATTAAAAAAAACAAAAAGTAAAAAATCAAACGGCTTTTTTGACTCTTTTGGTGTTTTATTAAAAAAAAAAAGGACATGCGGCTATTTATTATTATTTTTAGAAAAATAATCCAATAAATAATATTGACAATTTAGAAACATAGAGTTTATCAGGCTTAGTGCTTGTTTGATTCTCATTATGATAATCAAATATAATGTGAAATTATAATAAGTTAAACTGAGTAGTAGAAATTTAATTGAAATTTAAAATGTGTGATAATAATTGAATAGTTATCAGATCAGTGATCAAATCAATAGTAAATAAAATTATAATGTGAAAAATAATGAGAATCAAACAAACACTTAACCAAGCACATACTTTAAAAGGTGACAAACGCTGCGGGAAAGAACCAATGTTTTTTGTGGTTGAAAAGCACTAGCACTTTTGTGAGGGTAATTCTCAAAGCATATACTTCATCCGTCAGACAATAGTGCCCCCTTCATTTTTTACACAAATTAAGAAAACTTAGTTAATAGTGTTGTAAAAGTGCAATTTAAAAATATATTTCCTAATATGCATTTTTATTTACTTTTAATATTTCACTTTAATTATTTTTTCATTAATTACTCTAAACAATAAATAGATGTCATCTCCTTCTCACAAAGATAGTTCAATTTCAAGTTTCACAAATATTAAGAAGAATACAATTAATAGTGTTGTAAAAGTAATATTTAATATAATTTCTCTAATATACACTTTTATTTATTAAAATTTTATTTTAAATAATATTATTTTATTGATTACTATGTATGAGTTTTATAAAATTAATATTCCAACTACATTTCTAAAAGAAAAATAGCATATTTTAAAACAGATGAAAAAGACAAATTAAATTATCTTTGTAGGACAGAAGTCGTATATACTTAAGAAATTAATTAAGAAAAGTGGATTACAATTTGCGTTGCATGAAAAAGTAAAAAAAAAAAAAACTACTACCATGTGGGACGAAGGAAGGAAGGACCCTTTGAATCATTCCCTTTTTCACCATCTCCCAAAGGGCAACCTCCCTCTACTCATAATCTCTCTCTCACACTCACTTTCTTTGCAACAATTTCCAAAGACTATAAAGGCCCTATACCTCTAAAACCTCAACAGCATGTCTTTTTCCTCCATTTCCCCAACTACCCCTACTATCTTCCCATCGCGCCATTCTAATCTCACTCACTTTCATTCCCAATACAGCTACCTTGTAGGGATACCTGTGTCTTTCCAAAGTGAAGTTTGAAGCAGGAACAACACCAGCTGCTACCTCCAATGTTTTCAGAGATGTTCTGCACCAAAAACCATACGCATGCATTTCTCTCCCTCTGTTTGACTCTTCGTTTATCTTCTTGTATTGTATGCACAATTTGCACACATAAACATGGATACCCCATTGGCTGATTTCTAGAGTGATACTCTCACTCACTTTTCATCCCTATAAAAAGGGTTCATAAACCATGCAAACAACTTGCTACTAATAGAGCAGTGTGTCATTTGTGTGTGTGTGTGTGTGTGTGTGTATTTCTCTACACATATGTAATGAAGGGTGAAAATCTTGGCAATTGTCCAGCAGGGTCGAGATGGAACCCAACAAAGGAGCAGATAAACATACTTGAGAGCCTGTACATGCAGGGTTTGAGGACTCCAAGGGCAGAACAAATTCAGCATATTACAAACATGCTGAGGGCATTTGGTCACATTGAGGGGAAGAATGTATTCTATTGGTTTCAGAACCATAAGGCAAGGCAGAGACAGAAGCAAAGGCAGGATAATATAGCTTGTTTCAATCACTTTCTCCACACAAACCCAGCTCTCCCACCATTCTATAACGGTATTTAACTATTCGTTTCTTTCTATTTGTTGTCCAATTTGAAAAACAAGCATGCCCCAATGTCATATGTCTCTTTCTGTCTATTCCAATATGCCTTAATATGAAAATTATTCAGTTGTTTGCAGCACACGTTACATCCAAGCAGCACCTCAGTCTGATTTAGGGATGTACCAATGTTACTGAAGGATGCCTTTAAATGGAGGTTCCAAAGTAAGACTAGTCCCAGGAAACAATGATAAGAACAAGCACATTGCAAAGCAAAAGTACGGCAACATCATGCACCCTAAAAGCACAAATCAGGTGTTGGAATATGTTTCTCGTGCAAAGGATACTAATCGAGAAACATTGGATTTATTTCCTATTCACCCAACAGGCATTTTACGAGAAAAAACAGGGATTTCTGAAAACGAAGAGAATTCCACTCCTAGTACTTCAAGTTCCTCTGAAAATGATTGCATTTTTGGTAATCAGGGTGCAAATTGTGGCCAGAATTTTTTCGACTTTTTCTGTCGAAGTGCCTCTAATGAAAGTCACTGAATTCCAAGATTTCAGCGGTATCAACATTGACCTGTGATCTGGGATGGAATTGATTCTTATTGAAGATTGGTTTTTGGTTAAACTTTTTAGCTATGGCCTTGATATTTGAGACTGACAAAAGGGTTGTTTTTCCTTGCTTACCTTGGACAGAATGCTTTTGTACAGACTATGACAGTCTTGTGGATTTTTGTTGTCCATTCTACGTATTTGTAATTTGGTTTAAGTCTAATTTTAATCAATCAGTTTATATTTGTTTTTTTGCTTGCATTTCCACTAAGAATATGTTAAAAATGTTTAGTTTCCTGATCTGTTGAATTAAGCAATAAGACATTTTTGCTTTGTTCCTAAAATGGAACTTTTTATGCTTATCAAATGAGCAGAGTCAATGATACAAATATAAAAGAAATTATTCGTATTTCTCATTAGAAATTCATCATATTAGCAGGGAAATGTAATGAACCCCCCACAAGTCAAGTGAGAACTACCAGAGGAAAACCTAACAAATGGTTGGCCATAAAGAAATCAGATTGCGAATTTACTTACCTAATCATTATTAAAGCATGAAGATTAAGAGTACTCAAAAAGATGATTCCAGACCAATTTCAAGAAACACCATGGATTCTTTAAAATCCTTGCAAGGCCATTGAACTTGGATTATTGGATAATTGAGACAATTTTCGGCAAACCAGCCGTCCTAGGCCAAATTTGAACTATTAGTTACTATTAATATACCTAATGGAATTGGAATTACCTATAAATTTTGACAACGGAATTTAGATTATACTCATTTCAATCATAGGCTTAGGAAATTCTTCTGCCATTGTAACACTTTTTACAATATTACAAATATGTAATAGAAACAATAGGCTACTATAATTTCAATAGAACATGAAAATGATCAGAAACTCCCATGAAACAGGCATGATACACTTCTCATGCATGAATAACACTACCATTTCAACCATTCCTAGCAACAGTTGCAAATTGCAATAGCAAGATTATTCAGATTTCAGCAATAAGACAACGCAGAAAGCTGCAATTCAATCAGTTACTCAACAATCAGATAATTTGAACGTAATATAAGCCAAAAATCTCATCAATATACTGATACCAACCAGCTTCAAATAACCCAGTAAACTATTGACAGCTAATCTGATTGCCAAGAAACTTCATTTGATAAACTTTTGGTTCATAGCATAAATCTGGTAGGATAAGCATTATACAATTACTCTCGATATCTCACCCCACAATTCTAACAAGAAATGGGTAAAGGTCCAGCAACCATAGTCATAAAAACAAAGATTATAGTGAAATCAAAGGTTAAGATGGGCATAAGCCTGAAGAGCGTCACCAGCGAGTCTACAGATTCTCCACTCCGGTAAAATCTGGGCACCCATCTGCTCGTAGAACTTAATGGCATTGACATTCCAGTCCAGCACCACCCATTCCACTCTGCCATAACCCATCTTCGCAGCCTGTGCAACAACTGCTGACAACAGAATCTTCCCCAGACCTTTCCTTCTGTAACATTCCCTCACAAAAATATCTTCAATATATAACCCAGGTTTCGCCAGGAAGGTCGAGTAATTCGGGAAAAACAAAACAAACCCACCGACAATCACATCATTACCCAGAAGATTAACATCAATCGCCATACTCCGGAAAGTTTCTCGTTCAGGATCTTCAACCGGGATGTCAAGGTGGATCGATTTATGAATCGGGTTAAAATGGTCATTTTGTGCCACTGGAGGGAACGGCTGGTACGAAAGCTCGAGTAGGAAAATAGTAAAGGAAGTGAAAGGCGGGGGCGCATTCTGGGGGAAGAGGGTCTTGGCCAGGGCCTCTGGGGTGGCTTCGCAGAGGTGGGCTAGGCGCTCGAAAACAGCCATTTCGTGGATAAGTTTGTGGATGTGGGGGACATCATGTACAGTGGCGAGACGGATGCGGGCGAACAGAGTGCTTCCGGAAGGAGTAGGTTCCGGTAAGGTGACGGGGGCGGCGGACGGCGGAGGCGGTGGAGCGGCGGAGGCCATATTCAAGAAGTTTACAGAGGTTTCTGGATGTAGAAAGGGAATAATTGTTATTTTCCTTCTCTTTTAGGAACTGAGGCAAAACTAAACGGGACTGTTTGGACGTAAGAAAATGGTAGATTTTGGATGGGAAGGAAAGTGTGACGAAGGCTGTTG
Source organism: Nyctanthes arbor-tristis (assembly GCA_963692815.1). NCBI lineage: Eukaryota > Viridiplantae > Streptophyta > Magnoliopsida > Lamiales > Oleaceae > Nyctanthes > Nyctanthes arbor-tristis. The sequence continues at coordinate 27,571 of CAVNYN010224437.1, forward strand.
CTGTTGCTGCTGCTGCCAAGACTAATATGTTTTGGATTTCTCTTACTAATTTCTTACTTTCTAATTGTAACAAAGATAAAAATGATCTCCTTTCACTCGGGTAGCGCCGCCGGGCTTACATGGGGGCTGTCCAATGGCTGTCATTGGACAGCCCCGTGGGCTATCCTGCTACTCGGGTGGGAGGAGAAAGGGACTCGTAACAAAGACGAAAATGTTTATGGTACTTTAAGAGTACCTGACTCCACGTAAATGAGGAAATGACGAAATGACAAAGAGATACAAGAGGCATTTTCTATTAGTTAATTTAATAAGTTTTTTTGCACACTTGTTTTATTTTTATCTACCTAAGTTACGAAATTTTCAGTATCAGAAATTCTTCTTCTTAAATTAGTTTATTCAGCCCAGGTGGTTGACAAAAAAGATGATAAAAGGGGCAAAAATTTACCTTAATATCTGTCTTGTGTTGATGAAATAATGTGTTAAAATAATAAAGTAATTTAAAATCTCTTTTGTGAATACTTTTGTTTTTCTAATTGTTCAAAAAGCATAATATATTTTCCTTAGAAAGATGGGAGTTTTATAACAGTGATTCAAGAGTCTTTTCAATAGAGAGAGAGAAAAAAAAAAAGGAAAAAGAAAAAGGAAAATCGACTACTATTATGAATGTAGTCGAAACACGGCTCTTTGCATTTTGAAGAAAATGGGCCACTCAATAATAGAGGAGGAAGGTGAAATGAAATTGTTCGTGAGGTCATTTCAAATTCTTTTATGCTACGAAAATCGTAACTATGCCATTGGGAGCTTGTTTGCATGCGATATGGTGTGTTCCGACATACCAAGTCGTAGCAATCGGATAAATTTTGGAATCAGATGAACTTTTTAGAATCTTGAAGGACCAGGACAGAACTAACAGAAAGCAGGAGGACTAATACATACCTGCCAGAAAGACAGAAGAACAGAATGAAATTTATGAAACTGGAACGACCAATATGTAGCTTTAGAAAGATGAAGCACCAAAATTGAAGAATGGGCAAGATTTTGATCAAAATGAACTTTCATCAACTTTAATGGGCAATATGTAACTATAAGAAAATATGAGCACTGAAATTAGCATTTTGGGAATCTGAAGACCAAGATGAATGTTTCATAACTTGAAAGACAAATCTGTATATTGAGAAAAGCCTAAGGAGAAAAACGGAGGAACCCAGAACATTTTGGACCGTAATGAACATTTCAGAAACTTGAAGGATTATTCTCAAACTTTCAAAAGAATTTGGACAATAGTGAACTTTTCTGAAAGATTGTGCACGATTATGTAATTTAAAGAAATATTAGGACCATGATGAATGTAATCGAAGCTTTAAGGACCAATCTTTTACCGTCAAAAATCTGAATGACCACAACGGAAGAACTTGAAGCATTTTGGACCATGATTATCCTTTTTAACAAATATATGACTGAAGTAAAAGTTTTAGCAAACAATAAAGTACCAGAATTTGCATATTCAAAACTACAAGAATCAGAACGCAATTTCCTCAAGATACTGTTCATCATCTTCACAAATCACATCAAGTGCAAAATTTCCATTTTCCATATTTCAACTGAAAATTTGAAAGACCATTGTCTCGGAATTTTATGATCTTTATCCCATTGTAAATCTCATGAGAAGATCTATCTAAATGTACCAGTTATGAATTATTTAGATCACCATGCATAATACAGCGAGCACGCAAATTTTTGGTCATCTGAACTAAGGTTTTTATTTTCTTCAAACATACAAATCAAAATGATATGAAAAATTCCAGATGTGATCGATATGTTCATCATGCTAACTTTTCATGAATTTTGGATGTGTACTTCTTGAGATGTCATTTTTTACGCAATAAAGCTTGAAATTACAAATAATATAGATAAACATATCTTGTATACGCATGCATACCAATCCATTGTCGGAACTTATATATGCAAGAAAACAATCCGCACTCTCACTATGATATAATACACATTAAATAGGGGTATAAAAGAAAATTAATACTATACTATTTTTTAATAGGAAAGTGAACTATCGGATGAAAAAAGGAAAATTTAACAATCTTTGTGGGACGGAAGTTGTACCGTAAATTACAAGTACTTAGATAGGCATTTTCGAGATTACCAAATTATTTTAGAAATTTCAATTAATAGGCAAAGAAATAAAATTCCAAGGCTCTGATCGAGCAGGCTAGGTCGGGATACGTAAAGCTTTTAGGATGAAAACTTTAAAATTCGAAACTTACTTTAGTAACCAAAATTGAATATCCAAAGTATTAATACTCCGTATATAATGTATATACCGGGTTCTTTTGATAAAATCCATTTTTATTGATAGGGGTCTTGAAAAATACTTTGCTTTTGAAACAAATTGTAAATATACCATATTCTATTGTAAGAATACCCTAAACAATTTTAATTAAATTTAATTTCTTATTAAATTTAATTATTATTATTATTATCACCACCACCACCACCACCACCACCACAATGTGGACACAATACTACCAAATATACCCGCGACCACCAAAATCTGGCTTCCACCATCCGCGCCGCCGCAAAATAAAAATTAAGAAAAATTACAAAAAAACATTTTACCAAAAATCTTTAAAAAAACGATGCATGTTAACTATATTTATTAGAAAAATCACATTAACACATTCTTACAAGTTAAAAAAATAAATAAATTCATTGGAAAATAATGATAACAAAAAACAATAGTGTAACAAAGAGTAACAAATTCAAAGAAAAAAAAAACGTTAATAGCTCTGGATCCCAAAACTAATTAAACAGGGTAACAATCAAGCAAAAATATAATGGTAGTCCAAAAAAAGGAAAAATGTACATTGTTGTCATTGTCTAAAATAATACACGGTTACCAATAAAATTTCATGGTAACAAAAACTCATTGATAACAATTTTCTTTAAAAAAAAATTGTTACCATTGAATTCATGGTAACCAACATTGAATTTCATGGTAACAGAAACCAACAAAAAATATATACATTATATGTTTAATTAACATAAAAACAAAAGTATATAAAATTGTGTTAACATGGTAACAAAACCATCCAAAAACTAACATGGGAACATGGTATCATGTGTAAAAGAAATAAAGAGGGGAAAAAACAGAACTTCAAATCAAGTGATAACAAAAGGGGAAAAAAAGAACATATGGTTCAATGGATCGCCGGAAATAGCAATTCATGCTGCCGAAAATAGCAGTAGCCACAGTTCTAGCAGAAATAGCAACGACACAGGCGGAAACAGCATCAACAGCTGCGCCGTTGCAGCTACTGTTGTTCCCACCGGACTTCTGTTCGTAGCATTAGATCCAATCTGACGTTGCAAACAATGGTGCTGCTGATTTGTTAGCAGTAGCAACAAGGGAGGGATAAGGCGGCAGCGGTGGTGGGATGAGGCTGAGGCGGCCGCAGGTGGCTACTGGTAGAGGCGGCGGTGGGTGGTGTCTGGTGGATGCTGCGGTGGCAGGTGGATGGTCTTGGATGATTGATGGAAGTAGTAAATAATTAGGGATAAAAATGGTGTTTTTACAATTAAAAAGGGTAAATCTACGATTAGTTTTAGTTTTAGAAGTATAATACAAGACCCAATTAAAAAATGGGTTTATTGTCTAATTTTCCCATACATTAATTTGTACTTTCGTTCCCCACTTAACTTTTAAATCTAGTCCACTATGCCGTTAATATCTGCACCCATTTGTACTTTCATTCAAATGTATATATTTAATCATTAAAACGTTAACTCCCGTTTGACAACTATTTAAATAGACTCCTATTTTAATTAAAATTTAATCCTATTATAATTAAAATTAAATTTAAAATTCACATCATGTAAAAATACAAAAAAGCGATATTGTAACATCCCGAAAATTTCTACAAATTAAGGTAAGCAACGAAATTGTTATTTTGAAAGAATTACTTGAATATCATTGAAAGATTGCTTGAAGATCAAAATATTGTTATTGAATTGACGCTAAAGAAAGATCTTGGATGACAATTGACATAAACTAAAGTGTAATGACTTAATTGACATGAATTGAAGAGCGTGAACTTGATTGAAAGATAATGCAAGGGGAAGGACTTCTTGGACAATTTCCTGACAAGTGTGCGGCGCCACATCGCGCTACTTGTCATGAGGTGATTTGCGCCACTTGTCATGATGTTATTGGAGCCACTTGTCACGATGTGATTGGCGGAATTCAAAAGTTATTAAAATTAGCTAAATCCAAACTATTATATATAGAAAGCTAAGAGTTTCATTTTCTCTTCCAACCCATTTCCCTTTTCTCTCCCGAACCTCAAAATTCGTCCAACTTGGCCAAGGGAAGGAGAAAACCGAGAAAAACCCGCCAAAATACATATTTGTCCTTTGAAAAGAGTCCCTTACCATATATGGAAGGATTATATCTTGAAAGATAGCTTTAATTGGGGAATATCAAAGTTTTAAGGATACTTCTTCACGTGGATTATTCGAAGAATATTTGAGGTGGGTAACCTAATACTTTGATTCCTTTTCTACATGCATAAAGTTTTGATAAGATAAGTGTGTATTTGATTGATGGTTTTGATGAGACAAACATGGATTTGAATACATTATTATTGAAAGAAAGATTTGTTTATTGCATTTGTATCGTTAGTTAATGCTCTACCCGTTTTGATTTGCTTTGTAATAGTATGGCCTTGCTGTGTGGTCTTGGCCATTCTGATTTGTTTCCTGCACTATGACCTATTCAATGATCCCGGAATATGGGAGATTAGTGTGGAGTTTGTTTTGAATTAGAATCTCGGTATGGGTCTACCGGGGTTCATTGTGGATCCACTTAATTGAATTGAATCTGGCGCGCACCACGGGTAGTAGTTTAACTAGCGATAGGGCCCTTTTGTGCATTGAAAAGCTTTGTACATGCAA
>CAVNYN010224438.1:0-25101 GCA_963692815.1 Nyctanthes arbor-tristis
GGAACCTGGTACCTAAGCAGATAGTACCATGTTGATGGACTGTAAAGGAGGGAACCTGGTACCTATTTTCTGATCCTTATATGCCCAACATTATCTGAACTAGATATTTATTTTAATTTCTTGAAATTTTACATTGAAAGTGTCTTATCAAAATCATACTTAATCAAGGGTTATCGACGGCTAACATGAGTTACAACAAAACTTGAATTTTTTAAGGATATGCTTATGATGTTGGATGGTATGAAATGTTCGATACATGTGTCTTTTCTTTCTTTTATAAGTTGTTATTGAGAAAAGGATGGGAAATTAATTAGGAGACACTCAATGCAACTCATCAACTTAGAAAGTTCTTCTTTGGGTGCTTTGAGTCATTACATTAAGAAGACAACCACAGAACCGCTCATCTGGAGTTATACCTTGCTCTAGTAGCCAATTGACTGACCTTACAACATCATCTGTTCGACCGGCTTTCCCATAACACTGGATGAGTGAGGTGCTTATGAAGATGTTAGGATCAAACCCAGCTTCCACCATTTCATTCACTGTAGCCTCTGCCTCTTCTACTTTCCCGCTGCAGGAGTACATTGTAATCAAAGAAGAATATGTCCAACTGTCTGGCCTGCAGGTACCTGAACTCTTCATATCTTCAAAAATCTCAACAGCTTCATCGCTAAATCCTACATCAGCACACATAGACAGTAGAGTATTATATAAAACAACACTCAACTCCATGCCTTTCTCCTTCACCTCTCTATATACGTTGAGTGCATCCTCACCATGCCGAGCCCTGCAATATGCCCTAATCAACGCAGCATAGGTACCCAACTGGGTTCAATCATATTATTCACCATCTCTTGGTAGATATTCTTAGCTTGCCATGACCTCTTTGCTCTTCCCATAGCATCCAACAAACTGTTGTACAGAGCCAAATTAGGTTTTACACCCAGTGCTTTCATTTCCTCATACACATTCAAGCAGCCATACATCTTAATCAATGTCGCTAAGGTAACAAGATCAACACGCCATTTCTCAGTCCTTGAACGATCATACAAACTCTTAGCCATATCCACATTCCCTGACTTCCCATATGCATCAATCATCACTGAGTAAGTCACCTCATCAAGGTCACAACTAAAAGATGGCATTTTTTTCGAACCATTCAACAGCCTTTTCAGGCAAAGAACATACCCTAGCACAGCTAATTATGGTAGAGAAAGTAAAATTATCGGGCTTAACACCTCTCTGAAGCATGTCATCAAACACCTTTTCTGCCCCGGCAAAATCCCTACATTTTCTGAATACTTTCACAGTAACATTTTACAAAATAACTTCCTTACTCAATTTAAAAATTTTCTTTCTGAAAGTATTTAAGCATCAAAGGCGCAGTTTCAGGGCTGGAGATGTTGTTTAATACAATCACAGCATCTTGTTCCACAAAATTAGCCCCAAAGCTTTCCACCACATTCACAATTTCTTCTCCTAATGGGCTGCAAGAATCCAAAGCAGCCGAAATTTTCCCTAAAGAAGCATACATGAAATCATATGACTTCTGCCTTAATTTTGAAGCTCTAGGACTGTTGGGATTAATCCAGATATATGCTTTTGACGAAGAACTGGTTTTTTCATCTGGGTTCTCAGAATCTACCGAAACCTCTGCACGCTCCTGTTCTTGTAAAGAGACATTGGTGATTTGGAAAGAGGGTTTCCGGTAACGAAGCTTGAAGCGAAAACTGAAGGGTTTAACAGGCCAGAGACTGAGTTAAAAGAGCTGCGGAGAAGAAGAAAGTAAGTTGCGGAAAAGATTGGGGTCACGAGAAAGTGAAGACTGGGGTCACGAGAAAGTGAACTAAATGGTGAAGAACCGAGATTGCAAACCATTGTTGCACTTTCTCGCTCACTCTCTTGTTTCTCTGTGTGCGTCTCCTGAGTTTTGCGCAGGGCTGAGGGCATCTCCAACCCACGCTTGGGCGCAATTTGGTGGTTTTTGGATATCCCAATTTTTGACTCCAAAAAATTTGGCGTTCCCCGTCCAAATAAACGCCTAATTTGCAGTTCCATTATATTACGGAACTGTCGTTGTATGCTATTTCTCTCTTTTTTTTTCTTTATTGCCCTTTTCTTTTCTGCTTTTTTTAATCCCACTCTATATTAAGTTTAACATTTTTTTTAGACTAGTATTGCACCCGTGCACTGAATGGAAAAAATAATTTGAAAATGATTAAAAAAACTAATTGATCCAAATAGTTTTTCTTAAAACCTAGTATCATGTAATAAATAATGAAAGAGTTAATATTATAGAAAACCTTTATATCATCATGAATTTAAATAAATACTAATATAGAATTAGTTTGAGTAGAATAATTAGTCTGGTTGTGATAGTGTGGTTAAAATAAAGAAACCAAATTCAAAATATCAAATTAAATAAAAATCCAAAACTAATTTACACGCCAAACTTCTATGTAAGAATAAGAAAAAAATAAATTATTATATTATATGATGTTTCCTAACTCTTTAATTTTTAATAGAATAGCATCAAGAAGAGAACAAAAACAAAAGCCATATATTGAACTTAGGAAGGTCTGAAAATTATGTGTAATCACACATATTCCATCTCTAACAATTCTATTGTTATCATTAAAATTGTCTAAGATTCTTATATAAACAAAAGTAATATTATAAATTAAAATTGAAACCCAGGGGGATTGAAAATTCCATGCAATTACTTTAAAAAAGAAGTAGAAGCGTATAAATAGATGTCCTAATCGGTACATAAAATCCACAAAAGAGAGCATTAACAACACGCTCAAAACACAAACTTTGAGTCAAAATAAAATAAAAAACACAAAAAAATATAGCGAATGAATTGAAATGCCCAAAACTCATCATTAGTAGTGGCGAAACTACTGGTTGAATCTGGTTCGCCGAGCTACCCCAAAATCATAAATTGTGGACAAAAAACGGATACCGTATGTAAAATGTATGACCGTTTTCTAAAAACCAAAAAAATGGAGAAGAAAAGGAAAAAGAAGACAATTTGACGAAATTAGAAAGTGAAAAAGAGCGGGAAAATATTTTTAGCAACTTAGTTCCCTCTATATATAAATATAAACAAGAGTAGGCAACACATAATAAATATTCGAAAAACCGAAAAAAAAAACTAACAAACGGAGAAGAAAAGGAAAAAGAAGGCAATCAAAAAAGAAGGCAATCTGACGGAATTAAAAAGTGAAAAAGGCCGGAAAAATATTTTTGGTAACTTAGTTCTCTTTATTTATATATAGATAAGAGTAGACAACACCTAATAAATATTCAAAAAAAAAACCCCATAAAAACGGAGAAGAAAAGGAAAAAGAAGGCAATTTGACAAAATTAGAAAGTGAAAAAGGGAGGGAAAATATTTTTGGCAACTTAGTTCCCTATATATATATATATATATATACACGAGTTGTTTTAACATGCGTTGCACGTTATATGATAACATAAAATTGTACAGATATAATTTTTATTAAAAAATTATATACATGAAGTTAAAAAAAATAAATAAATTATTGATCAAGTGTTAACATGTAATACAAAAAAAGAAAAAAAATATAACACAAAAGAATTAACTAACTTTGGATTATTAGGCATTGATGATGTTGTATTTAGTTGCATTTAAACTTATAATATCATTATTACACACCATAAAACTGTAAATTTATAATCATTAATTAATGATTTCATACAAAGTATATGTTATTTAGATATAAACAAATAAATCACTTTAAAAACTAAATATATCCGATAAGATTTCTTTTCCAAACATATTCTTACTAAACAGTGATCGACAATCATATGCAATACGTCTATTTTATAGATATGGTACTAAAGTAAAGGAAAAAGAAGTAGTGATGATGACACAATAGAGTGATTATTAATTAAGTTTTATAACCTATCTTTGATGGAACTTTTCAAGCATAATTAAGATGCCATTTACTAAGATTTTAAATAGTAAGGGATTACACAATTATTATAAGGGTATTCTTGGTGTTAAAGAAAAAAATAAGGACAAAATGGGAAAGTGAATGTTTTACACACATCCCCACTTTTACATATTAATGATATATATAAGAGTAGGCATTACCTAATAAATATTCGGAAAACCAAAAAAAGAAAACCAAAAAAGGGATAAGAAAAGAAAAAAGAAGGCAATTTGACGGAATTAGAAAGTGAAAAAGGGGGAGAAACATTTTTTGCAACTTAGTTCCCTTTATATATACATATATACACACACACACACATTAGTATAGCACCCGTTCAATACACTGGAAGAATACTATACAATAATCTAACATATAAAAAGTTGAAAATTAATTGCTAACAAATTTAAATCATGCTTCATGTTGTGTTCTTTAAGATGATGGAATTTATTATCCTTAAATATGCTACAAATGTATACACTGGGGATTCAAAATTTCAAATTATTGATTTTTATATGAAAAATATGTTACCATTTAACAACAACAACAATAATAAGATAAATAAGCGAGATCAGTTGTAGTAAGGAGAACTTCCTAAAAATTAAAACTATCATGAACAAATCAAGATTATAATCACTAATTAAAAGAAAGTATTTACTGCCCAATAATCATACAAAATATTAATCACCCACGTCATTTTCCTATTCACTCTTTAATTAGTGAAAAAGATCTTCCGTTTGCATATTATTGTTATTGCTTTTTCGCGGACCCATTGTGAATATACTCGTCTCTTTCAAGAAATACAAAATCATAGCGAGCCAACATAACTCACTAGATCAAATCGAAGCTTCAATCTTTGTCACAAATAAATACACAACACTACTTTTAGACCCAGACATAGAGGAAAGCTGGATTCTTTTGTTGTGGGTGTATATTAATAGTGAGATGGGGTGACTACAGTTGTAAGGACTAAAAATGGGAAAAAAAGTCCAGTACTCCATTTAGTATTGAACTCGGTACTCTTGACCAATCAAGAATCTGCATGTGGACTCAAAGGGCCCAACACTAGTATTGCACAGGTGCTATACTTGTGTGTGTGTGTGTGTAAAAACGGAACTAAATTGCAAAAATTGTTTCTCGCCCTTTTTCATTTTTAATTCCGTCAAATTGCCTTCTTTTTTCTTTTCTTATCCCTTTTTTGGTTTTCCGAATATTTATTAGGTATGGCCTATTTTTATATATCACTAATATATAAAAGTGGGGATGTGTGTAAAACATTCACTTTCTCATTTTGTCCCTATTTTTTTCTTTAACACCAAGAATACCCTTACAATAATTGTGTAATCCCTTACTATTTAAAATCTTAGTAATTTGGGACCTAAATATCACATATGAGTCTCTAATTGGTCAGGAGTACCGAGCACTCAATACTCTTAGAGTACTAGACTTTTTTGCATTATAAATTCTGGATTTTCCTCTCCATAATTAGAAGCCAAATGTGGAAGCATTTGCATTATAAATTCCATGTATCAGTCATTAGTAAAAGAATTATGCAATAAAAATTAAAGAGAATCATACAATATCTAACTTGATGTAAGCTTATTCTTGATAGATTTACCACGACCCATGTGAACCTTTTGTGACTTCGTTAGACCAATGGTCTACTTCATGATTCAAGGGATAAAAACAACCAACAAATTGAAGTCCAAGGAACAATTGAATTGATATGTTTGCCTTGGATTTTAATAAATAGCCTCGTACCCATGTGCTGCGCGGGATTATCAAAACATTAGAGAACCATAAATGAACAATATTAAAAACATAAATAATAATAATAAGACCTAATATAGAAACATATATAGTAAACAACGTAGGCAACACCACATTTAACATTTGTATAAAACAAATCACTTATCACTAATGTATAAATGTGTGTGGATAAGGGAAAAAGTTTTAATTCCCCTTCTCGTCATTACCTATTTTTTATATTTCTCATTTGCCCTTAGTTCATTGATTAATTAAAAAACTTTCACATTTCGATTGGTAAGGCATTACTTGAAACTAATTTCATTAGGGTGTGATACCCCATTAATAGGTTTTGGATTTATTACATATATGCAAATTGTGTTGTCTTTTCATTATTTAATTCATATTTTATCTTTTTTTAATTATAATTAACATGATTTAAATATGAATACCATTATGTGTATCATTATTTGTCTGTATACCAAAATCGTAATAAACATGCGATACATCAAAAGAGTGATTGCATAAAATACCAAACCATTAGCAATCATGTTATATTTAAAAAATCCAAGAATACGGAAAACTAATAACGTAGGATGAAAATCCTCAAATGTGTGTGATCAGTTCATTAAGAATCAGTTTGGTAACAAAATAACAGTTTGCTACAATGATATCAGCTAGCTGATACAAACAACAATTCATTAATACAATTAAATATATACAATGCAAGACAATTAATTAAAAGGATTATTAATTTTTGGAATCACAGACGACATAGACTTTGGCAAATAAAACAGGTCTCATCTATATTAGAAAATGAAAAAGGGCGGAAAAATATTTTTTGCAACTAAGTTCCCTTTATATATATATATATATAAGAGTATGCAACACCTAATAAATATTTGGGAAAAAAAACCAAAAAAGGGAGAAGAAAAGATTAGAAAGTGAAAAATGGCGGGAAAACATTTTTGGCAACTTAGTTCCCTTAATATATATATATATATATATTTATTCTTAATGTCATCTCATATCTTGTCCAATCTTTCTTTTCTCCTTTCATTTTAATTGTATCATTGTTATTTGAATTTAATATTCTGAATTTAAATTCTATTTTTAATTTTCAAATTATATAATTAAAAAAAAACTCTTGGTATGCATGGTACATATAGCATCTTGCCCATAAATGTGACTAGTCCCATTTGATGTTATGGGTTGTCAGCATGTACGTTGTACTTATTTTTCTATCTGATAATAAATGTAATATTGTCAGCTATTTGTTTAACAGTTTAATTATGTGTAATAATTAATAAACGAGTATATAGTTAATTAGTTTTGAATATATATTAATTATTGAATACTAAAAAATATAGAAAAATAAAGTGAAAAATATGTGGGGTCCTTTTTAGAGTTTATTAATTAGAGAAGTTTTGTGAAATAGAGTATGAAAAACTGTATTTTAAAATTGAAAAGCAGTAAAAATAGAATTTTCTGGTTAGAGATATGGCCTGAGGACGGAGGGAGAGGCGTTCAAGGAGGGCGGCGGGTGCCTTATCTTGAACTATGTTTCTTTTAGTGCATTCCCAATCTATGACTGAGCAACAAAATGGGAAATAATAATAGAAAAGTATGCCCTTCAAAAAAAAAGGAGGAAAAATGTGAAAATAATGCTCCATCCACTAGACTAGTTTCATATGTAATTTACCAATTTCCCATCTTACTATGGTTCGAATTCTTTGGTTATTCCTTTTTCTGATCTTCTCTATTAAATATTGTTTTTTCTACTTTTAAAAAATACTAAAGGTACACTATTAAATTCTAAATAATAATCACTAGAAAATTGAACCATAAATAGGCAAATGTGGTTGGATAGGTTTTGCGATCTCTATGTCCCCGTTGTTACTCCAATTAAAATGTGACAAATTACTCAATATGCGGCCATATTACGCCTTCTCATTTCTCCCATCTCTACTGCCCTTCTCTTGTTAAGATGTGACACATCACTCAACTTTTACAGCCCAGAAAAGTGTGAAACTTTGTGAAGTACCGTCTAAACATGCCTCTAATTGTTTATCTCCCTCTTCTTGCATAATCGACAAAGCCGATTGCAGAAATGTTGCGCTTGCGGCTTGCACACTTTAACTCCACCCGCCCCAACCACTGAATTGCTCCGGTTGATTATTGTTGAATGTACGATTAAATTATCACCATTACTGACATCTGCTACTACCAAAATGGGAGCCTTCATCAACCATATGCTTCCTTAATGCGTTCTTTTTTTTTTTATTTTTTTCATTATACAATTGTCAAATCAACGTCAAGACTAGAGACAAACAAACACTTGTAACAGAAAATATTTTGATCAAGTAAGAATAGATTAAGACAATTTAGACAAAGACGTAAAAGAAAATATTTTGATCAAGTAAGAATATATTAAGACAATTTAGACAAAGATGTAAAACCAGACTTGTTTATGGTACTTTACCATCTGATATCAAAATACATTCTCTATCAAGTACACAATACTCGTATCCTTCTTTCTGTACTTCAAAACGAAAATGTTTTGGAATCACACAGCTCCAAACAGATAATGTGGTCCACTGTACGATAAAATATCTTTTATTACTATCATATTCTCAAGTTATTCTACCATGTTATGTAGTTGGTACAAGAACCATGACCGAAGTGCATCTGAAAATACCCATATCTAAAATCTATACATGAATCACGATCATTCATCAATACCAAAAGAATCACACTAATTATATGATTACGCATGATGAGGGATTTTCTTCAATGAAACAAACACACTTAGCGTGGTAACACCTCTCACAGCCATAGCCATAAGCATAATAATAACCCTCATAGTAACACGGCGGCGGAGGTGGTGGAGCGCCGTAACCGTACTCATAGAAGCATGGCCCCCCACCATAGCCTTGAGCACACTGTTCACAACAAGTCCTTACTGCCGCCGGCGGAGGTGGCGAAGCTCCGTGATCGTACCCATAGAAGCAAGGCCCCCCACCATAGCCTTGAGCACACTGTTCACAACAAGTCCTTACCGTCGGCGGTGGTAGTGGTGGTTGATCATCAGGAATTAGAAGCACGGTCCCCCACCATATGTTTCCTTAATGTGTTATTTTTTAATTTTTTTTTCCAACATACAATTATCAAATCAACGTCAAGACTAGAGACAAACAAACACGTGTAAAAGAAATATTCTGATCAAGTAAAAATATATCAAGACAATTTAGACAAAGATGTAAAACTAGACTTGTTTACAGTACTTTACACTATTATATCAAAATACATGATCGTATCCTTCTTCCTATCTATGAAACCGAAAATGTTTCAGAACCACTGTTGATTCCAAATGGATAACGTGGTCCAGTGATCGATCTTATTTACTATCATGTTCCCAACATATTCCGCCACATCATAAATTTTTACAAGAACCATAACCAAAGTTTATCTCAAAATACATGTACCTATAATCTACACCTGAATCATGTGATACAAAATAAAGGAACACAAAAATAGTGGGAGGAAATATTTGTTTTATTCTCACACTTGATGAACACAAATTACATTAGAGAGACTTGAATTTATGGGGTCAATGGGCAAGCTTATGACTGATTTAACTAAGAAACAATTTTACTAAAGACTAAGTCTTTAATTATTGCTAAAGATTAGATCTATCCCAACTTAATCAGTTGATGATGACTAGGTCAACAAATGACCAAGTCCAAAACATAAATAAAATTAATTACTTCCTTACATCATCATTCATGAATGCCAAAAAAGCCACACCAATTATATTATTGCGCATGATGGGGGATTTTCTTCAATGAAACAAACACACGTAACATGGTGACACCTCCCACAGACATAGCCATAAGCATAATAACAACTATCATAGTAACACGGCGGCGGAGGTGGCGGAGGTCCGTGACCGTACCCATAGAAGCATGGCCCCCCACCATGGCCATGAGCACACTGTTCACAACAAGTCCTTACCTCCCCAGAGAAGCACGGTCCCCCACCATAGCCTTGAGCACACTGTTCACAACAAGTCCTTTTACGTTGATTATCATGTTCTGGAGATCCTTTTACCGATGACTGTTGTCGTTGAGTTTCTGAATTTTTCTTACGGTCGTCCTTCTTTGGATCGTTGGTCTTCTGGGGCTCTTTTATTTCAATACTCTTTATCACTTTTCGCCCTTTGCAGCATAATTTTTCACGGAATTTTTCTGGGCTACAGCAACACACTACAGTGATTGTCACTGTATTCTGCTTCACATCAAACACCTGCCCTCTAATCTCTTTGATTTTATTATTATAATAATTTATAATAATAACATCACAGAGTTAAACATTTAGTCATTAATTCACCCGAATATGTGTAGGAAATTGGAAATGGAAATGAAGTTAGTTAAATAATTATTAAGACTTACGGGGCAATTTGCGGAGGATTTTCTTGATTTTCTTGTAGCAGGAAGGACATTGGAGATCAACCTTTAAGACCATTACAACACCCTGTAGTTACATAGGACAACTGATTAATTCATGAAGACATTACAAAAACAGGGTCGAAAATCGAACAAAATTCACTGATGAGGAGTTGAGAATTTTTCGGAATTTTTAGACACCTTCTCAGCCATGACCAGTAGAAGTAATTCCAGGGAGTGATCAGACGGGGAGGAATTATAGTATCATGTTTAATGGACCGTACAAGGATGGTACGTTATTGTGTGATCCTTTTTGAATGAGTCATATCAAAATCATATTTAATCAAGGGCCATCGACAGTTAATATGAGTGACGTCGAAACTTGAATTTTTGAAGGATAAACATCGATGGTATGAAATAGTCGATGCATATGTCTTTTCTTTCTTTTATAATTTGTTGTTGAGAAAAGGGTGGGAAATTAATTAGGAGAGTACTCTCAAGTCTTCACTGTCGGCTCTGCTTTGAAAGGCACAGCTCACCTTAACTCTAATTTTTAAGTTTGACATGTTATTTATGGCCTTGGAATTAACTGTTGTTTGAGTGAAATTGATCTAACACTCGATGTATGATACGCTATAACACCACATGGGTCAGAACGGGACTTGGTATTTGAGTTGAATTTAAAAAAGAGAAAATTTTATCACTTTCATAGAAAACGTTTTATTTAATGGGAGGTGGGAATTATTTTTCCAAGAAAATGAGTGAAACTGTCTAAAAAAGGTTGCGTAGCATAGAATTTCAATTTTATTTTCATTTGTTAATCAAACACATAAGATAAAAGAAATTTATGAGTTTGGCATTTTTCATAAAAAATATCTCCAATTAAACAGACTCAGTTTACGCCATCAAATTAAGACTTCACAAGTTGTCGGGCCTAGGTATCTCTAGCTTGGTTATGTTAATGCTCTATTATTGGGTCACAATTAAGATGCGGCATGCCATATAGTATGCATCTCGCAGGCCACGTCAACGTTTGGAGACATTAGATCAATTAAACATGCTCATTTTACGCCATCAAATTAAGACTTCATAAGTTATCGGGCCCAGGTATCTCTAGCTTGGTTCTGTTAATGCTCTATTATTGGGTCACAATTAAGATGTGACATGTCATATGGTACGCATCTGGTACGCTATATTAGCGTCTAGCGGCATTAGATCATTTTCAAAGATTTTGGGTTGATCATTGTCATACTTTTTTATTGACATATTTTAATTTTTTTAATAAATCATCCTTTTATAAAATGCTGATACTCAAATTTTTTTTTTTTTTTTCTAAACTCTCTCATTTAGTCATTATAAGAATAATAAAAGGAATAATATCCTTGTACTATAGGCGAAAACGTAATTTTGCGCTTTTGAAATGATGGATTATTCTAATTTTTCTCGATGATGGATTATTATTCTAAAGAGTTTCGACTTATTTTCATTCTTTTGATAAGTATTATATATTTTGAAGTTAAAAAATATGTAATATGAGTGTCAAATTAAAGATGATCTCAACACGAACTTTTAAGAGCAAATTATAAACATATTATTTGTCAAAATGTCTCAAAAAATTAAAAGTAAAATTTTTATTTTATATATTTTTTTAATTTTTTTCAAATGTCCCAATATACTTTTTTAATTTGTTCATTTGAGTCCAATAATAATATCTACAAGAGTTTTGATCTAAAACCAATGGCTGGTTTCAATTTCATAATATGACGGAATATGACGGGAACATGTGATAATAAAGGACATATGCAAATTTTTTATTAGACCCTGTCATGGAGTTAGTTAACTAAGAGCAAGATTAATGTGGGGCATAAACCCTAAAGTGAAAATTGAATTAAATGAGAGAAACCAATTGCAAAGGTGAAACCTTTAAAAATGGGGCTAAATTTGGCCCCCACTTTACCCTCCTCCCCCTACAAAAAATGTCAAAACTCATCATATTCAACTTATATATTATTTGGCTCAAGGTGGGAAAACCCCAAAAATAGGGTTATTCCCTCTTACATTATTTGCACGCATATAAACAAAAGGGGGAAATCCCAAATTTAAGTTTTTTCCCCTAGTCCCGTTCTGGCGTCATACATATAGCAGGCACACTATGACACCACATATCCATGTGGTGCTATAGTATGGCACAAGATCAATTATATTTTTTCTCCTAAATTAATCATGCTCTAATAGTTGGTTTCCAATCATTTTCAAAGAGTTAAACTATATGATATATAATTTTATGATACTTGATTCAATTTGATCCTTCGTGATTAATTTCAATTCAAGTCTATTCTCTTTTCTTTTTTGTACAAAGGGGGATGGACGAGGGCGATTGTGGGGATTCAAATCCAGCTAATCCCGGCAAAGGGTTAGGGCCTTAACCACGTGGGATAACCCCTTGATCCCTATTTTTTTCTTTTTTAATTAAAAGATAATAAATATTAATTTTTTAAGTAAATTAAATTAAATTGCTATTACATTTTACAACTCCATTTTTTGATCAATAATCTTTTCCTCCTACTTGCATGTATCTGAATTCAATTAAGTTCTATTAATTAAGAAAATTACTCCCTCTTAGATTATTTTCTCTCTAGGCTTTACTAGAGGGACGAACTTTTCTTTGACGGCTAGGGTTTCTTCATCGGAACCCTACTAAAGTTGAAGCATGGAGGATGTTGAGACGTTGTGGAGATCACTTTCAATTGCAAATGGGGAGGAGAGGTTGTTGTGCTGGATTCAACCACAGTTTCAAAGTGCACTGTTGTGGATCGATTTGGTTTGGTGGGAAGACTGCTTACGAGACGATCCTTTGGATGTGAGGCTTTTTAACATACCATGCGGAATACATGGAACCCTTCCGGGGAAATGCGTTGCCGCTTTCTCAAGGACAATATTTTCTTGTTAGAGTTCGATGTGAAGGACGATATGGAGAGAGTTTGGGCAAATCAGCGTTGGAATTTCGGGCGTAGTTTGATCATGCTTTCTAGAATTGATGGTCAATCAGTTCCTAAGACTATGAATTTCCAGTAGGTGCCATTTTGGGTGCAAACATATGGTTTAACAGTAATCCATATGCATGAGGGGATGGCTAGATTTATTGGTGACTCGGTGGGTGAATACATTGATGTGGATACTTTCGAGGGAGATTCCTATTGGGGTTCTTTTCTTTGAATCCGTTGTAAGTTGGATGTCTCCAAACCTCTCAAAAGAGTTAATAAACGAAAATTTTAAATTGTAGTCTTCTATACTTTCTTTGCTATTTCGAAATATTTATTTCCACAAGTGGACGGGTACTTCAATTAAATTGAATTAATATTATTTCATTCTTTTCCTTTTATAGATGTAGCTATTGTATTGATTTTCATTTCATTGTGTATTATCACTAATATTTACACAATTGTCAAGCCAAAAACATGTGCAGAGCACATGTTACCACTAGTTTTACCTTAACGGAACCTTTGGTTGTAGCAAAGAATTTATATGGAAAAAGATAATTTTGTAACAATTAAATTACGAATTTTTCTAATTGTGTAAAAAAAATGAACAAGACTTTTACAAACTTGTTTCTAGCCTTTGTCTAGTACCAGATCTGTGTCGTAATGAGACAGTGGTGTAAAATAATATCAGCCGTTAATGTGAACACCAAACGAATTTACATAGAGTCCAGTGGGTGCAATAATTCCGTGAATATATATAGATAGAGATATACGCGATAATTATACTACTCACTCTTTAATTAATTATTATACATTGTGTGTATTCACATGCATTTCAGAATATATGAAATCAATAATAATTAATATAAGGGTGTCAACTACTCTTCTTGACCTCGTCTTTTGAAACAAAATCTAAATTCTTAATACGTTAGTCTAGTTCAAGAAGGCTCAAATGAGTGATTTGTAACTGTTTAGAATAATTTTATAAATTGTAATTGCTAATTTCGACTTTGCTTCTTATAAATATAAATATCATCTTAAGTAAGTTTTTCCTGAACATAGAAAGCACTTTTAAGAAACTAGCCAAACAGTTGAGGAGTTTCAAGAACAACATTAACTTTGCGAAAGTCATTTAAACCAAAGACCAAATTTAAAAAACTGATGTTGCAAATGAAAACGAATCACCATCTTATTTTTTAACAAGTTAAAAGGAAATTTTACGAGACTTGAATTTTTTTTTTTTTTTTTTTTTGGGAACTAGCAAGACTTGAATAATAAAACAGTGATTATAATTATTATTTATAAAAGTAAGAAAGAAGATTCTAGCTAGGCTAGCAAGCCGAAATTGAGGTGACGAAAATTGATAGAAATAAGTTTAATTTAATAACTATTTAATTATAACTACATATTTCAAACATTTTTACATTTTCAATAACACATTCTACATTTCTCTTCATTATAATTTCCTCAAACAATAAGAATCAAATGGAAAGCAATTGCACATTGTTTTGTCGTGCAATTGATGGAAATTTGGTCCCAATCTCTCCATCACAAAAACTTGTTTGCTAACGACGTGCACGTCGAGTTTCTTTCATGCTCTTCACAAGTTGGGAATCCAATTTTCGCTAGTGCCTCCAGATGGTGACTCCTATTTCACTTTAGGGCGGCTTTGGGGTCGTCAATTTTTTATTAAGATTGATTGCCAAACAGAACATGTGATCCGGTTGGCTAATTGAGTTATAATGTTGAAAATGATCTAACACACATGGACGCGTTTTTATGTTGACGTGTCTTTGTCACACTAACACCACGATTTTGTCCTCTTTGGGGCGTGTAGGGCCCCTCAAGGTTTTGTAAACTCCCTGTGGGGAATCGCGTCCCCGAGGGATTAACCCCTCGACCTTAGGCCTTGGCTTTTATAGTTCTTGGGGAGATCCCTGGTACCACTTATGGTGTCATACAGTCATGTAATGTGTATTAGAGTATGACATATAGTTGTGGTTTCCACTGCTACTACCTTTCTAATCTACTCATGCATGTATAGATCAAGTGGGATTGTCATAATGCATGGTAAAGGCACCTCTTACCAGGTTATTTGGGCCGTGTGAGACATCAGACTCTAGTTTTGGAGCCTGATCAAGTTTCTTAGAAAAATTGTACAAATTAGTAGTTAGACCCACAAATCTCGAGGCCATATCAACCGTTAGCTATTTATGAACAACTCTAAAGTGAGAATGTGTATGATAAATAAATAATTTAAATAATTATAAAATAATTCTAGTTGGACAAAAAAAAAAGACAAAAAGAATGGCAAAATTGACATACGTCTTATGTGATTATTGTTGATGTAAAAGTGATGTGATATGTTGAAATATAATATTGTGTCATGTGTCAGTTTCATTAGAATGATTGTATATACTTTTGTTCAAATAGCACAACTCTTAAAGACTTAAACAGGTATTGTCTCCGCTAATCTTAAATAATCAGAGTGCCTTCGTCCCTAGGAGTCTGATTATAGACAATTCTATAGCTGCTTTTGAACTTATGCATTCAATGCAGAAGCGGAATAACGAGCGGAAGGGGTTTCTTGCATTGAAACTAGATATGAGCAATGCATACGACCGTGTTGAATGGGGATTTGTGCGTGCAATGATGGAGAGGATAGGGTTTTCAGAGTCCCGGGTGCATTGCATCCTGGATTGTATTTCAACCTCAGAATATACTTTTACCTTCAACAGTCAATATAGAGGATGTGTCAAGCCTTCCAGGGGCTTGAGACAAGCGTGCCCGCTCTTGCCATATCTGTTTATCTTATGTGTTGAGGCTTTTTCTAGTTTGATATCACATACGGAAGGAGAGACAGAGCTTCTAAGTATGCAATGTTCCTGTGGGGCCCACGGGTAAGTCATCTCTTATTTGCAGATGATTCAATCCTTTTTTCACGTGCAAATAGGAGGGATGTGTTGTGCATAAAGAGGATTTTGAATACCTACAAAAAAAAATCCGAACAATAGATGAATATGGAGAAGACTTCTATTACTTTTTTGCCAAACATGGCTGAGGTTCAGAGGGAGGAAATTGGTGAATTGTTTAGCATTAACATTTTGAGGCAACATGATAAATACTTAGGTCTTCCTGCTGTTGTGGGAAGGAACAAGGTATGTACCTTCAATAGTCTAAAAGAGAAGATTTGGGAGCGGACGAAGAACTGGAAATGAGGGTACTTCTCTAGTGCTGGGTGAGTGGTGATGTTGAAGGCTGTTCTACCAACAATTCCTACATATACCATGAGTTTATTTAGGGTCCCGATCCACATTTGTAATGAGATTAGGAGTCTCTTCTCTAAATTTTGGTGGGGTGATACATCACAACAGAATAAACTCATGTGGGTTAGATGGTCATCGATGTGTAAAGCCAAGAAGTCCAGGCTGTTAATCAAATCTTATTGGCAAAAAAAATTTGGAGACTTTTTCATAATCATGATTCTCTAGCTGGACAGATTCTAAAACAAAAGTATTATCCAGTAGCGAGTATCCTTGAAGCTGTGGAGATGGAGGGTGCGCGTATATGTGGCGAAGTTTAATATGCGGGAAAGAAATTATTGACATAGGATCAAGGTAGAAGATTAGTAATGGGGCCAATATCAAAGTTTGGGACGATAAATGGCTTCCAGGGGCACATGATCTCCGGCCTTTCAAACCATGGCAGTAGGGGATTGAGAGAGTGCAAGACATCTTATCACCTAATGGTTGGAAAGAGGAGCTACTCACAAATGTCTTTTGGCTGATGGATCGATATCGTATTTTGGACATCCGTACTAGAAATGGCAGCCACCCAGATCTCCTTATTTGGCATCGTATTTCGAATGGGGTTTTCTCGGTCCGAAGTGGTTACCATATAGCCCAACAAAGCTCTCATCATACTGGCAGTTGAGGAATTGAGGATAACGAGGTTCAGTGGGCTCAGATTTAGAAGTTGGGTGTGGCACCAAGAATTTGACATTTTGTATAGCGCTTGCTCAAGGGTGCCATTTCCACAAACAGAAACCTGAACCGGCGACATATTGAAATTGATATTCATGCTTTCATCTAGTGTGATTGGCTTTTGAAATTTTGGAAGGAAATAGGTTTATCGGAGTTCATGAAGTGATGAGGGAATTATGGCAGTGGATTGGATTTTGGGTTGTATTTTTTGGAGTGTGTTTCCCTAAATGACACAGTCCAACCGGGAACTTGTTTCTATGACAGTATGGATGATTTGGAAACACCGAAATCAGCTGCAGAATAGAGGAGGTTTGGTGAGCACCGACTACACGAGGGACTCCATTCTCCTGGGAATGGAATCTTACCAAGTCTCGTTCGAATAAGGTGGAGGGCAACAATTGGGAGAAACAGCGGACTAAGTGGCTGAATGGCACCGGTTTGCAGAATGGGATCACGTTTTACACAGATGCAGCTCTATGAATGGATGAGCATGTGTATGGGCTGGAGGTATTCTCTTGGACGAAGATGGTATAGTCCAGAGAGCCTTTGTAGTTAAGGGTGTAGGGGTGATGACGCCCGAACGAGCAGAATCTCTAGCGATCATTGAGGGGTGGTTGAAGTTTGCACAAGAGAGAAATGTGTCTATTACAAAGGTGAAGACGGATGCCCTCAGAGTTGTGCAACGGTTGAAGAGTGGTGATCTTTGTGCACCATATTTTGTTCTCATCAAGAGGTTCGTGATCTTCTTGCTAGTGGTAGTTGTGGATCTTGTGAGCATATCTTAAGAAAGAAAAATCAGCTCATCCACGCTATTACCGCCTATGCTACTATATGTAGTTGCAACCTCTTTTAGCATGGTTGTATCCCTACTTTTATCTCGGATTTGATTCGAGGGGTGCTTTGATGATTGAATGATATGAATGCTAATTCCTTTCCAAAAAAAAAAGTACAGCTCATAATAATATTGATAAAAATAAAAACTAAATTATGCAATAGTTCAAGGCATATCAAGGCGTTGCAACCTCTTTTGGCATGGTTGTATCCCTCCTTTTATCTCGGATTTGATTCGAGGGATGCTTTGATGATTGAACGATATGAATGCTAATTCCTTTCAAAAAAAAAAAAAAAGTACAGCTCATAATAATATCGCATAAAAGTAAAAACTAAATTATGCAATAGTTCAAGGCATATCAAGGCATTGCAATAAGAAACTACTAGTACAGGACAAAACATGAACAATTAATGTGTGAAAAGCTTGTAGAGGACAAAACACTTGTATTTATCAAGCGGTTTAATATTGATTTCAACACATATAATAATCGCAATGCAAAAATTTATCAGACTATACATGAAATAATTCTTTGGTACGACACAATTTTTACTAAGGAGTCTCGATCTAATGGGACTCATTTTTACTACTTCTTTTCTCAACATAGCAAAAACTAATTCTTATTCCTATGAAACAATCTCAAATTAAGCTCAACTATTTTCCCATGATGCGTACCCATATGTCTAGCGCTAGATCATTTTTACTCTTTTACAACAAGCTAGGTTAACATATATAATTTGATAAAATCAAGGAATTAAAAATCAGTGTCCAACATTAAGAGCTTGTTTGAAGCTCTTTATTTGCTCTTTATTTGTAGAATTTATAAAGAAGATAGAGGTAGAATGTGTATTGGGAATGTAAAAAGGTGTTAAATATGTAGTTGTAATTGAGCAGTTGTCAAATCAAATGTGAAATCAGTGGTAGGTAAAATTATAAATTAGGAGAATAAAGAGCAAATAAAGAGCATCAAACAAGCTCCAAAACTACTAATCCACTAAGTGACGGTCTTATTTACAATATAATTATAAGCCTAATCATGATTTGAAATCTTGAATTGAACCTAGTATGTCCGACAATCGCAGTGTAAAAGACATTGTGATGATTATCATTCTAACCACATATTGAATATTTATATCAATCAACTAACATCTAGGAGTCTGGACCACCATACTGGGCCTAGCTAAGAACTCCATCTAAGCAGCAATTACCCCCTGGGAACGTCTAGACTCTAACCAACCACGATATGGCTGCGACTTTTGTTGTCAAAAACTAGCCCATCTTGTCTAGTGCGTCGTGAAAATGGAGCATTTAGTTCCTTGAGATGTGATTCAAATTAAAAACCCCTGCCAACTCTTTCTCAGAGTATTTATGCTTCACATGCCCTGTATTGATTCTAAGCAACTTTAGAAAGGTTTAATTAGGGAAATAAGGAGTTTTTGAACTCTTTACCCTTACCTAAAAATCAGGTGCATCATAGTAATTTTTGAAAATTTAAGCATCCCGCCCCACCCCATCATGTATTCACTCACCACCCAGACGTCTCTCTTCCTCTGTCTCTAGCTTATTGCCGTCGTCGCTACTCTACCTCTGCCATTGTCCTTCTGTGACATTACCAGTGACATCCTCTTCTCCGTTTGCCCTCATTGAAATTGGAAAAAACCCAAGGAACAAGGCCATAAAATCGATGATTTACTGCCGGACTACTCCTCATAGAAGGATTTGGAAAGCCTCTGCTCACCGTGAAACCAAAAGAATATTATTACATTGTAATTGTATTATTATACATATGCACGTGAATGTTAATTGCTGAATGTGAAAATGGAAATCGAGAAATCTCATATAAAAACTAGAATTTGGGCGCAGAAATTGAGCATGAAAAATCAATGGAACGGGTACAGAGGCGAACGCGATCGGGAACAGAACACTTCCGTCGATCACTGTCATCCTCCTCTTCTCCATTCGCCATCTCCGATCTGAATTGGAGTCTAATTTGTTTTGTTTATCTGATTTGGTGATCGGTGGATGGGTGGTGGCGTGGTGGTCACGGTGGTGACTCGGTTGTGTTGTGTTGTTGATGACTCGGGTGGTGGTCTCGGTGATTGTGTTGTTGTGACTCAACATTTTGACGAGTTGTTTTTGTTGCAATTTGGTATTTTGGCGAGTTGTTTTTGTTGTGACTCGATATTTTAGAGTTGTGTTTAATTTTGACTTGGTGTTTTGGTGAATTGGTTTTATTGTGACTTGGTATTTTGGCGAGTTGTTTTTTGTTATAACTCGATGTTTTTGAGTTGTGTTTGATTTTGACTAGGTGTTTTGACGAATTTTTTTTATTCGGTGTTTTTGTTTTTGTTGTGACTCTGTGTTTTAGAGTTGTTTTTTATTCTGACTCGATGTTTTGGAGAGTTATTTTTGTTATGACTCAGTGTTTGGAATTGTGTTTGATTTTGACTCGGTGTTTTGACAAATTATTTTTGTTGTGACTTGGTGTTTTAGTGAGTTATTTTTTTGTGACTTGGTATTTTGGAGTTGTTTTTGTTTTTGACTCGGTGTTTTGGAGAGTTGTTTTTGTTGTGACTCGGGTTTCGGAGTTATTTTTGTTGTGACTCAGTGTTTTGACGAGTTATTTTTGTTGTGACTTGGTGTTTTTGGCGAGTTGTTTTGATGTGACTCGGTGTTTGACGAGTTATTTTAATGTGTGTTGGTATTTTGGAGAATTGTGATTGTTGTATTGTAATATTATGATATCACAATTCAAAAACACCTAAAACACTGATATTTCAAAAAAAACTTCATATACTTTAATTTTAAAAAGTGTGTCAAAAACCTTTGTATTTTTCAAGTTAACCCCTTTGGAAATTCCTCCCCACTTTCAAGTAGGACTGGGCAATTAGTCTATGAAACCGACCCGACCCGGCAAAGTAACCCCAAGTTTGGTTCGTGTTAACATGGTAATTGGATCGGTTTGGGTTGTCGTTTTAAAATAAGACGGTAGATCGGGTTAGATCGGTTTAAAGTCAAGCCCAATCCATTCCAACCCTATTAACCCGATTCCCTATGAAATCCCTATTCTTCTGCCCTAATTTCATATCTATATTGTTCTATTTCTTACGTTTCTTCCTCTTTGCTGCTGGAGTTTTGAAGGATCCAAATCAGATTCTATGGTTAATTGGAGTTAGATTTCACTTTGTAGGATTCAAGTATCTTTGCCTTCACACCACCGTAGTTCAATTTCTTGAAAAACAGTCTACAAATTCTTGAGGTAATTAACATCGTGCTTTTTCTTTAAGTTCATTACTACATTATGCTATTTATTTGATGTGAGTTTCTGCTTAAATTTCTGAGTTGTGAAATTTAATTTTATGGGTTTTTGCTTGATTGAAGTAGAATAAGCTGATGCTGGGACAAATTTCGAGGCATTTTAACATCTCTTTCAAGGTATTCAAGTTATATTTATGTTGTTTGATAAATATTGGATCAGAAACAATCCGATAAATAGGTTTAGTCTGGTTTCAAAAACAGAACTGTATGTTTTGATTGTAATTTTTCCAAACTATTGTGAATGCTTTGGTTTGAAAAATATCCAAAAACCGCCAAAATCAGCAATGTTCTGTCATGGCGACAGCATAACATAGCGGACTTGAAGATCCTAAAATTAGCAAAAATTATGGCAAGGCCGGATCGGGTCAGGTTCGGGTGCAACCCGAACCCGACCCAACAAGAATCAGGTTTTAGATCCAGAAACTGGGCCGATCTGACTCGGTGAGTCAACGCGACTCAACTCGAATTGAGTCGGGTACTCGGGTTCCCGGGTTGAGCGGGCCCAAAACACAATCTGGCCCAGAATTCGAAAAAAATAAAATTCTGGTTTTTTTAATAAACCATAAATTAGCTATTATTTATTAAATAAAGTTTAAATAAACCATCAATTAATTGTCTAATTATCCCAATCCAACCACAAAAAATAAGTTTATTTAGTTAATTATCCCAATTAAGTGTTTAATTAAGTTTCAATTAAATAATCACGTTCATGTCTATCTTCTCTTCATCAATTATAAATTAATTGTCTGGAATTATCTCTATTTATTTATTATTTATGTTTGTTTGATTTTTAAAATTTCCTTCACAGAGTCTTTGATAATATCGAAACCAAAATTTACTTCAGAATAACTTAAAAACCTATTTCAAAATAATTTATATTATAAATGGAAACTTATTTCAGAATAACTTAGAGCAAAACAACTGATTTATTTATTCTTCTTTTTGTACAATAAAAATCCATTTATTTGCGTCACGCCAACAACTAAAGACACATAATGTAATTTTATTATAATAATGTATGGCTAAAAATTTTTTTTTCGACATGTATGATCTAACTTGAAAATCTTTGTGAATATTTTTTTAATATTTATTTCTATATCATTTATGTTGCAACGATTAGGTTGTAGATGATGCAAATAATTTCTTTTTTAGTTTTTTCTCTATAGATGTGAAACCTTAAAATATCAACTGAATTCATATTGTTATTTCATTTGATTTAATTATTATTGTGACTATTTATTGTTTTTTACAATTTATGCAATGAATTTTTTTATATGAAATATTGAGAATTTATCTCCCCGTGTAATATATGAGTTGAATACTAATTGATCGATATTTTTATTTGACGAAAATAATAATGAATTTTAACTAAAATTTTGTGAAAAAAGAGACAAGAAATCCATAAGAAGAAAATGAACTACACAAAAAAAATTAATCCCTCAATTGCGATTATCTGATCTTATTTTCCTATTTAGGATGTCCCACATATATGGTTCTCTTTATATTAAAAAGTCTAACTTGCATTTCTTTACAAATATATCTAAATTTAACATTTTAATTATAACTATTAATTTTGAATTTTAGTCATAGAAAAGATACGTCGAGAGAGTACTTTCTTATAAGTATGAAAATTTGTATCTGAACGGGTTTCGAGTGAATACGGGTATGTACACACCCGATACATATTATTAGACTGTTAACGAATAATATTAAATACGTTAGATGATTTAAAAGTGAAATATAGTAAATTATTAATTGAGTACATAAGCAGGTGACTATCAATGTTAATAAATATCATTTTAATGCGTCAAATACTAAATTAAAACTATATATTTGTTATTATTGCTATGTAAATCTGATAATGTGTATTTGTCTAATATTTTATTATTCATTATTATTGAACTTTTTGGAAAAAATTTGTCTTTCCATACAACGCACGAATGAGAGAGTAAACTTATAGTTGCAATAGTTGATTGTGATATGATTACTTATAGCGATGACAATAGGGCGGGTTTGCTATAATCTGGAGACGCCCTATGAGTCTTGAAGTCACCCAGACCCCCTTGGGAACCTACAAATTTATATGATGGGTCAAGACAAGTCGGGTAATGGGACGTGTTGAGACGCCACCATGACTCACAAAAGGACTCATAAATTTTTTTCCTATTCAATTAATGTTATGTACAACACGTTATTAATTAATGAATGCAGAATAAAATAAAACCTTTGTTTAGAATTTTAAAGTTCCCAACATTAACTAATATAATAACATAATTCTTTCAATTCGACAGAAAAATCTTTTCAAAAAAATAATATAATAAAAAAATAAAAATAAATTATCAAGGATTTAATAGTCGATTAGTCAAATTTTCATCTCTAATAATTTCTACTCATTTTTCGAAATAAATTTATTAAAAGTAAAAAAAATGCCTTGTGGGTCACAGGTCTATGGTGCGGGTCTAACCTGACTCGCACCCACTCTGGACCCACGGTGGGTCAGATAATGTTTCCTCATACCGCTTTCTTTACCCTGATTAGGTGTGATGAGTCAATCATATTAGAGACATGTTTCCACGGGTTTATAAATTGATAGGTCAAATTGTCATCGCTAATTATTTCACTACTAATTATTACAACTTTATATATGTTGGACGTGTGAATTTACACGACGAGTTTGGAGGAGACCAGAATTATGAGCTCAGATATTTTACCACAAATATTTCATGGTAAATTGTAATTCGCATATCAGTTTGTAATTTTATACAATGTAACTGGTATATTATACTCTATTTATAAAATAATGTCTACACTCACACGTCAATTTTAATATGAATGTATATATAACTCTACCCGTGCAATACATGAGTGAAAGAAATCTAGTTAACATTTGTTTAAAGTAGTACATTTGCATATTTGAATTTCCATTGTACGAGAGTTTCTTATTTGGACTTTGGACAAATAACATGCCTCTTTTTCTTCATATATTATATCTTTATTTTTATAGTTCACATAATTATACAAGACAAATACATATCTTTACATTGGCGGATCCAATGGGGGGCTGGTACGGGGCCAGAAATTTTTTTTATAATTTAAATAGGGCAATTTTTTTTGTCATATATGCCTTTGGTGGAATTGAATTTTTTCCATTCCAGCCCGTGCTGAAAAAGTTTTTAGATCCGCCACTGTATCTTTATTTTTGCTGTTGAAATAATTAAAGTACATCGCAGATAGAAATATGGTCATCATTTTTTATTCTAAGTATTTCAGTTATTCTTTCTTTTGCAGGAATGCAAATTGAAGTATCGCATTGCAAGCTATATGATTATAGTTGGACAAATGTGTTTACATTCATTTTTTTTTTGGGTACATTGTATGACTTATGGTCCATTGTTTATTATTTGTAGATTGATTGTGCTTATATGAATGATTGTTTGTATCTTAATATAATTTTTTCAATTAAGAATATTTTTTGAAAAATTTGGAAAAAAATATGATTGTGTGAATATGCTTTTATGCATATTTTTTATATTTATAAAATCATAAAACTTTTCATCTTTTAAAATTAGCAAAAAAACTATTCATTAGAAATTTGAAGTTGAAAGATGTACCAAGACCAATTGGTATTTGTTAGAAAGGATCATACAAGGAAACGGCGAAACGTGTGCTCTTCCGATCTACCGACCCAAGTTTTAAGGTTGGGTCAGGTTGATGACCCAGCCAGTTTTGGGCTGGGTTGAGTTGACGATCGATTTGTTTGGGTTGCATTTGGGTTGGGTCGGTTTGGGCCCAACCCTATCCGTGCCCAGTCCTAAATATCAGAGATCGGAAGAGCGTCGT